>JAFBJS010010620.1:117653-190295 GCA_016785265.1 Paraplagusia blochii | reverse complement strand
GGCTTCCAGATAATATTATACATGGAGTGTGCAGAGAGGACGTCAGTTACATCTAGTCTCACTTGAAGATGTCAATAAAAATCCTGATTCTATATATGTGTGTATATTTTCACTTAAAGTGCAAACAAAAGTCACCATCAGCAGAAATCTAACGCAGCTTTGGGCAAATCGTCCTTGTAAAATCTAAAAATTGCCCTTGAAATTCATATGAGTCATTTGTTAAACTTATGCTCCCATAAAAAAACAGTTACCTCAAGCAAAATCATCAAGAAGTGGAAAAGTGTCCACCTAGGCATCTAAAGCACACACTTTTCCTATTACTGTTTAATGGGTGAAAAAAATAAAAATGGCATGCTTTTCTTAAAGTTTTGTTAATTTTTTAAGAAAGTCAGAAACAAAAAAAGTTGCAGGAAGTTATCTAAATTACACTGAAGGTTATTATTAAAACTTATTTGAAATTTAAGACAGCCTTAGCATTACTAATATAGTGATAATATATATATAATATCTTTCAGAACATGTCTGTGGGAATGTATGTATATCACGCGGCTACGGCGTACAGACGTCGGTACAGGCAATGCTAAATAGCAGATGCTAACAAATACTCACAAAATCCTCAGGGAAGTGGCTGCAAAAAGCGGTCGGTTTTCCAGTTCAGAGTAGAACTAAAGTAGCCTAGATACCAAATCCAACGAGGACATGTGTGTTTATCCACCGAGACACAGATGAACTAAACATGGGCGTGACTGTTAATTAATTAAAACTTCTTAAGGTGCTTCATGTACCTTAAACGGCGGAGGAACTTTTCAAAATAAAACAGGAAAACACCGAAATAAAGATAATTTGAAAAATGAAATGTATTATCTAAACAAATTATCATAATATATGAAAAATGTATTATATATTTGTAAATACAATAAACATATACACATAAATTAAGACACGGAATTACTAACACTGTCTACTACAGCGATTTTCCTCAGAGTGTATTTTGTGCTTTTAAGAACTGAGTCTGTGCAGTATAACAGTCTGGCTAACTATAAAAAAAAGAAAAGCAGAAAGGAAATAAGGAAAAAAAATCTGATTGTGTTACTGCTGTCAGGCTGTCATCAAGAAAAATGATGATGCCAACACAGGAGGTTCCTCCAGGACCTTTACCAAATTCACACTGGGCAAATGTTTATCAATTTCCCGGGAGCTGGGTGGATAAGAAAAGATTGTCATATCCCAGGATGAAGCATATGTGTGTGCTAATGTGCTTGTGTGTGTGTGTGAGAGAGAGAGAGAGAGGGAAAGAGTGTGTGTGTGCGTGTCAAACTGTCTTAATATAAGAAAAAAGGGACGTCCATGAAATACAACAAACACGTTCGGGTAGATACACTCGCGTACACACACAGTCAGGCAGGAAACAAATACATGCTCACTTAAACCTAGCCTTGGCTGCTGTTTCCATAACAACTAATTAATCTGGTGCTGGCACAGAATTAAAACCCAAGACTGCAACGCTGAATGCACTGAGCTTATGCCAAATCACGCCAAACACACACGCTCGTACACACAAACACAACCCACCTCACTTGTCATTTTCGTTGCTCTGTTTTCCCTTAAACATAGAGTCAGGTAATCTCTCATATCTTTCCAGTGCCAGATGGACAGGACGACTTTTGGACTGGTAGCCACTGGACTTTTCCTTTGTTTTTCCGACTTCACACAGCCGCCTCTGTGGACGGGCGTAGAGCCTGTCTATTATATCGTCTTATGTTGTGCCCATCTATGTGTGGGCTGCACAGACAAAATGCTGGGCAGCCACCTGTTGAGAAGGCCGGACCGCTCTGATCTATTGGATCCCACCATCCAACAATACACAAAGTTTTCCCAGGGAAATTTTACTTTTGTGAACAACAAATGTTAAAAATCCAAAGTTGGGAGAAATTCTTTTACCAAGTTCCAAAGGACAATTATGTTTTTCTTCATCTACTTGTGCTTTAAAGCTTTGAATGTCGACCCTCTGCAGCAACTGTTCACAGTTAGTAGAATAAATTCATGTAAATGAAGGAATGTGTTTGGGTAAGAAGTACTGACAGCTAAACTTTGCATTTCAAAATTCATTTTTAATACTGAATTTTTTTTAAAGAAAATGAATGGCGACCTTGAGCGTCTGAAAAGGCGCCTTTAAATAAAATTTATTATTATTATTATTATTATTATGAGTTGAGATAGACCTTGTGCTGCCCTCTACTGGTCAGGATGCAAGTATATAGCTTTCAAAAGCATTATTTTTGTTATTGCTTTAACACCAGCCTTCTATCCATCCAACCATCCATTTATGTTTGTTCTCCTAGGCCGAATTGTATCCAAGCTGAAGACTAAACTTTACCGCCCTCTGCTGCCAGGATTTCCTCCATATTTCCCCAATATTTTCTCCAAAAATCCCCAGGAATCATTGCAGAGACACACACCATTGTTCATCACATCTGACAAAACCCTGCTAGAACACACACATGCACGCACACATAACTCTCAGTCTTGCATAAACTCATCTTGTAACAGAACGACTCAATCTGTCCGACCCGTAGCTACAGACCAAACTTTATCATAGGATGACTTTAATAGGAAAACAAATGACAAGCTCAAGGAGAAGCGGAGCCAAAGGAAAACAATTTACGATTCTGAAGAACAAAGAAAGTACAGGGGATAACAGATAACACGGAAGAAAGAGAAATTGTTCAAGTGTTGGCAGAGAATTAATATCATTACTGTCAGGCAGCTCTGAGGACAACCTTGAACAGAGAGCTAAGACTAGCTAGGCTTCTGAAGAGTGAGTCTGGCAGCTTGAGAATAACAATACACTCTCTGATTTTGTCAGGTGAATGCTGAATGTGTGGCAGAGGTGTGCGGCGTTTGACAAGTTCCAGAAACTTGCAGAGTCGGGCGAAAGGGCGAAAAAGAAGACAAAGATCTGGACCAACCTTAAAAGAGTTCACAAATGGTTATGGATCATGTTATACATGTAAATAGTACAATTTAGCATGTAGTAGCAGTTGTGTAGTACTCGTTTTTGCTTTTCTTTACTTCAGGTCTTCACTTACTGCCATGTATTTACTATATCTATAATATTCATTTCTAAATAAATACTTTACAGAAATAAAGGCGCATAGAGACATTCGAGTAGAAGAGAAAAGTAGGAGTGGGAGTCTTTGTTCTTCTTTCCCTTCATTTTTTCTTAATTTTCCACTCTTTCTTTTCTTCTCCTTCCTCTTTTTTTCTTTATACAACCAAACCTTGCTTTCTTGGCCTAATTCTGCTCCTTATTTTGCTCCATTGGGCAGCTATAAGCGTCCAGGAAGTAGTAGTGGTATTAGTGGACCTCAGTGGTAACGTGGCAGCAATTGGATTTGAACCTGAAACCCTCCAACCAAGTCTGATTCATTAACGACCAGGCCATCACACAAGTTTCAAACAATCCAGCAATGAAAGGTTCAGAATATTGTACGTTTTACTAACATTGTACAAATATTACAATTATTATATGCTTGGTATTAATACTGTGTCTTCACCAGCCCTCGTCTCCACACTCCTGTCTTTCCTGATTCCCTCTGCCTGTTACATCACCTCCCCCCTCTCCTCCTCCTAATTTGTCTTCAACCTACAGCAGCCCCGTTTCTAAAGGCACCCTGCTGGTCAACAGCAGTGAAGGCATTCATTTTTAACCAAGACTTCAACTTATCTAGAACAGCACTCCTTTTGATTTCAGTATTTAAGACTAGTTATTTTGTGAAAAATAACTCCAGTTAACAATCTGACAATCTTAAAATTTTCTGTTATTGGGGCAGATTTCCGTCCCTTCAATGTCTCACATTTGCTCAATGACCCAAGTGTGAACATGATCTACTGTATGACAGTTTTTAAGTGGACAACATCACCATATTCTTCTAACAATAAGGAGACTAAAACAACACACGCATAGACTGTGTGGCAGTCTTAGTTTGGCACACTGAATCAGAGAAGCACATTAGTTATATGTCACTCATGTAATGAGGCACAAACAAAATAACAGCAGTGTAAAAACAGGTCGTGCTCATGTTAACTTACCATTAACTGCTGCAGAGAACAGAGTCCTAGTGGAATATGTTTCTCTGCTCAACACACAACATTGCATGAATTGTCCAGGACAGATGTCGTCAAAAGAAAACCCGAGTTGGGTTGTTCTGTTTTTTTTTTGTCCTGCCTCAAGACACAAGACAGGACAGACAGACAACTCCTGGTCAAGGAGTCGATAGATAGATGTTGACTTTAACCAAAATAATAATGAATTTGAACAGACTGTGAATTGAACCGTATCATGCAGCGGTGGCCTAGTGGTTATGGATGCGGATGTGGGTCTGCAAGGCTTCAGGTTTGAACCCACCAGTTGGAGGTTGCCTCCGAGGAGCTCGGAGCAAAGCACAATCCCAACCCACATAACTGAAGGCTCACAATATGGTGCAATGTGATTTGGGTGGCACCAGCTGCCCCTGGGACTCGGCAACAGAAAAGCAGATGAAAATGAGTCGATTCATTTAGTTTAGTGATTGTTCATGTTTTGTCTACTCTCCAAATATTTGATTTAAAATGTTTTCATATTGAAATACGATTGTTTTGTTGTAAAAATTTAAGCTAAACATTAAAACACATAAGCAATTGATGGTATTTGTTTGCTATGTGTAGTCTTTCCTATTTGATTTTAATATAAATCATGTTGTAAAAACTACTATGAATATTTAGGGGTTATATACAGCAGGCCTACTTTATTCCATATTTGACAGTGAGTTTGACATGTGCGAACTAAATATTAAGCTTAAATAAGACACCTATACAGACACAATGGGCTGGATTTGGCCCACGAGCCATCAGTTTGGCACATGTGACACAGTTTTATTTACAGCCAAACTGCATGATTTAGACACAAGTTAGAGTCAGAAATCAGAGCAGCAACCTGACTCTACAGGGAGAGTATCTAACTCTCTTCTGCTGTTTGGCCGTGAAAATAACAAAATAGCAGATTATTTGAAGGAGTTAGACACAACATACCAGAGGGAAGATACTAAAAAAATAAATAAATAACTAGCATCAACATCCAACCAGCAGTCAGATAACCAGCAGAGATGATACACTGGGCAGAGGAGAAGGACAGACCAGACTGAGAAGGGGAAGTCCTTCCTATATCAGGAATCCTGAGGCTCAGTGTGAGCAAAGATAAGATGGAAAGTAAAGATTTGAGAGAATCACTACCACGGTCAGGGATAAAACACAGAGTATCCATGAAGACTATACACACACCTTTCCATTTCCCTCTCAGCCCTTTAGATCAGCGTGGATATGAAGCCGAACGCTGCAACGGTGCAATGGAGGAGCACATTTAACAGACTCCTGCCCGAGGCTATGAACAACTTGACAACCTCCTCCCTACCCTTCCCCTCCTCCTTATCTTCTCCCTCTGTCAAATTCTCATCTCTATACGTCTTTACCCTCAGTCCTTGTCCAGAGCCTGCCCTCTACCATCAAGCCCAGGAGAAAGAGGCCTGCTGTCAACCGGCTGTGTGACCTTCTGAAAGACGGCCCGAGACGGAGAATTGAAAAGATGGAGGGATGACACTGGAGTAGCCCAAATCGAAGATGACCATGAAAAAGTGGGTGTGGGTTGGAGTTGTGGTCTTGCAGGAGTGGAAGGGCATGGTATAAAGGAGGAGTGATGGGGAGAGACGGCAGGCGGAGAGGAGGGCGGAGGAAGAGGAGGGTTGGTGGTGGTGCTAAGGGTAAGTGTGAAACCTCACTGTCTGTTTTAATATTCCCGGCAGAGAGAGAAACAGACAGAAAATCGATCATTTCATTTTTTTCTCTGATATGAAAGTTAGACAGAGGGCCGAGCTACGAGTCTCCCTTCTCCCTCTACCACCTTGAAAATCATCTTGTCTCTCATCTGTAAGTCATAGAGACAGAAAAAGCGTGTCTGAGGGAATAAACCAGGAAAAGAATGAGAATGCAGGGTGAAAGGAGCAACCTCGTGTATATATCTGAATCTTTTCAAGCATGACAAGCAGTGGCTCATTCCACTTGCATCCACTCAAGTGAAGGCAGTTCATGAAAGTTAGAAGTGCTGGGTTTTACATTCTCTGCCATGTTTGTTTGATACACAGGAGAGGGAAACTCCACGCTCACTTTTTGGAAAAAAAAAAAAAAAAAAAATCCTGTCGATAAATTTAGAAGACTAGGGATAATATCAGCCAACAGATACGCTCGACCGGTGTTAGCCTAATTATACAGGATCAATTCGAATCGTTATCGTTTTTTGCCGCAGATGATATGACCGGCATATCAGATATCAGTAACTGGAATCCAATCAGCATTCAAAGTTTATCACTTTCTTCCATAAACTGCCTACACCGTCTGAGGCTACAGCTTTAATTCTGCATGACGATGATTCAACACAGGGCTGGAAACGTCCCTCAGAGACTGTCCATATTGACATGATAGCATCACAGAACCTACAGCAGATTTGTTGGCTGCACGTCTGCGATAACAATCTCCTGTTCCACCCCATCTCTGAGGTGCTCTATTGGATTAAGATCCAGTGACTGTGGGGGCAACTGATGTTCAGTGAACTCACTGTCAAGTTCAAGAAACCAAGTTTGAGTTTAACACGCCGAGTCGTCCTGTCTGGACGTCACTGTCAGGAAACGGTTTCAATGTAATCATGAAGGGATCAATCATGATCAGCAACAATACTTGTGCAGACAAGTCTTGCTGCTGTGTTATTCCAGACAGTTGTTTGAGTCTATGAAGCCTAAGGAATTCTTGGAAAACTTTTCCCAAACCTTTGTATTTACACCCTGAGCTGCAGGCTGGATTTATGCTGTCCTGTTATTCATTCATTCATCTTTTCTTACCTAATCCTTTTCAGGGCCAATCCCAGCTGCGATCAGCTTTACACCCTGATGAGTTTAGCGGTACACAACAAGGACTCACATCGATCTAACTATTTAAGCTCATATTCACACCTGCAGACAATTTAGAGGATAAAGCTAACATGAGTAAACTGCAGCGAGAAGGACTATCAACTACCACCAAGGATTGAACCACTGGTTTTCTTGCTATAACGAAGGAGCCGTAGGTACCATATGGTCTCACCTCCTTGAAACCAAAGTCAAATTTCGGAAAAGCCTTAAATTGCCCTCCTAAAACATTTGTTGTCAACTCACAGAGGTGACACTGGACGAGGTTTACTGCTGTGCAAAGAAAAGTATTTAATTACTTGAAGCCTTGTTATTTAAGTAAACTAACATGGTCGAGCCATTTTGGTGAACATGGCAGAATAGAGGTGTAGCACTCACTATAGAGCAGGGGTGTCCAAACTGTTCCACAAAGGGCCGGTGTGGCTGCTAGTTTTTGTTTCAACCAACCAAGAGCACATAGCTTGACCAATCAGGTGTCTGATGACTGTGATCAGTTGATTAAACCTGTCAACTCAGGTGTGCTGCTGCTTGGTTGGAACAAAAACCTGCAGCCACACTGGCCCGTTGTGGAACAGTTTGGACACCCCTGCTATAGACACACCAGTCGACCAATGTGATTGTTTTTTTAAACCGCTAACATGCATCTCCATCAGATGGCGCTCTCTGAGATTACTGCTTACATAGCCCACACCTCAGGTGTCAAACTCAGGCCCTGGGGTCAAATCTGGTCCGCAGTGTAATTACATTTGGCCCGAAAGATACTGTATACTGGTAAGAATTGTAGTATTATTGATGCATGGTCGTTCTTATAACACAGACATTTAGTTTTTTGTAGGTCTGTAAAAAAAATAAACATTAAAAGGATCTAAAAAGGCTAAAGATAGAGGTGGGTTTTATTCTTGATTTAATTTCTCGTGTGTTGATAATATTAAGCTATTACGTAACAATCAATCAGGGACGACACCTGAAGACAGGCAGGTCAGGCAGTTGCTTGGGGCTCTGGCCACTAGGGGGCCCAGGTCAAAAACTTCTTTTTTGCTTCAAGCAAAAAAGGTCCCCACCGATATATTGCTAAGAGCCCAAAGAAACCCTAGCACTGCCTCTGCATGTAATATCTGGAGAAGTGGAAATATTTACAGTTTATTTTTTAATAAATATTCAGTCTGGCCCCTGACTACATGACTACATGTATGTTTTTTTTTATTTTAGCCCACTGTGAAATTGAGTTTGACACCGCTGGCCAACACCATGAGCTTGACTGTATGGAGACATTCAAACATTGAATATGCGATTAAGGTAAAAGAGTTTCTTTAGGCCACTGGACACTAAGTTTCTTTTGGAAAACATTTAGTGTCTCGTCGACAAAACGTAAAGTCCAGTTGTCCAGACACTCGTTTACCTTGACCTGGATGCCTGAGAGCCTTCATGCACAGAATGTGATTAAGTTTGTTACAAGTCATCCAAATCCAAAAAGTGTCGCTGATTTCTGGGCCAGTCTGTAAACACAGGAGACGCTGGTGGAGAAACCGCAGCAGATCAGCAGTTTTGCCAAAGCCTCCCATCAGTCCTTTCTACGACAACAACCATGTCAAAGTTAGAGTCCCTTAAATCACCTCTGTCCTCATTACAAACCTCACTTTCAACATCAGCAGGAGTAATTCTCAAATGGTCTGAAAGGCAAAAAGCACCGAAGCGTTGTCTGTGATTGGCTCTTCATATGGGCTGATGTTTGCATTTAACTGTCAGTTAAAGTTGCTTAGCTTTTCAATGCAAACACTAAAAGAACAATTTAATCTTAGTTTATGTCAGAATTATGAGAATATAAGGCAGTAATATAGTCAATGGTGTCAAAACAGATGCCATTAACAAAGTAAGTCTCTTCAGAGTAACCTGTATCTGTGCCAGACATCTTCACCAAGTGCGCAGGAGGACGTGAGGTCGCAGCATGATGGGATCTTGAAGAGACTCCATACAGTCATAACTCCAGTTGACTGAGCTGTAGTATTCAACATCAGAAGGTTAGAAACTGTTGTTTTTAACATCTGCTTTGCTTATTTAGTATCGTTGACAAGTCCTAATTTCTGAGCCTTTGTAGTCGATGCAAAGAATTAGTGACATCTTAGTGAAGCCTTTTTAATTATTTACAGTTTTTCCTTCTGTAACTTTTGACAAAATCTGTTTTGAATCAATTACATGACACTGTTCATGACGCAAACGCGTTTCTTCTTCTGAGCTCAGTCAGATTATATTAAAGGAAAATGTGACATTTTAAAAACTGCCTCGAAGGAGCGAGGAGTGAAGAGCGCTGTCCGTGGTGCTGAATGTGAGCCTCTGAGGGAGCTGTCCAACTGTCCTTTAACTGCTGAAACAAGGAGACGCTCCTGGCTTCAGGTCGTCTGTGTGGAGTCTGATTGCCTGCCCGTCTCTCTGGTCCAATCAACTATCAGGTTTGGTGGTGCCACTTAGGAACAACCTGCAAAGACCCCCTCACACACATACAGACACACACACACACACACACCGTGAAATAGTGACACATCCAGAGGTAGAGCTGAGGCTCCTGACCGCAGATTTCCATTCAATGTAAACAATTTACAAATACTTGACGTTACATTGACGCAGTAGAGTGTGCACACTTTCAACGCTCCCCCAACTCACAACACACACACTCTCCTTCACATACACACACACAGGCGCTCATTAAAACAGTTAATAATGAAAAGCAGGGTTCCTGGGAGAGTCTGGCCACAGTTTGATCTTTATCTCAGATCAATGTCACAAGGAGGAGCCGTGAGGCTCACATCTCCACTCAATACTAGACTACACCAGGCTCAGTGTGTGTGTCAGGGAGGAGAGGAATGAGCTGTAGAGCAAGACAGAAATCTTTTTCAACAGTATTCTTAAGGCGGCGACGAGACACTGACTTCAACCAAGTTTACTTCTCGGTGGAGTCGCAGTAAAAAAGCAACAGCTGAGAAAAGATTTAGAGTCAAAGAAAAATATGTCTTTGTCCTTCACGAATTTCAACTAAAATGAGCCTTCACTCGTCAACTCACTCATTGGCAGAGACTTGGAGAAGCTTTAGAGCAGCAGTGTCACCCACATCACCATTTAGGAGGTTGTTGGAAATAGAAGACTGTGTAGATGTGTAATAATACACGGAACTGCAGTTGTTTATAATTTATTCAGTTAACAATATTGTTCGCTGTTGTGTAAAAGAAAAATCTTTTAATTTATCAAGTTAAGAAACTCTTCTGAAGGTTGTGACGGACCACATTTGGCCCCCAGACCACGAGTTTGGCAAAAATTATCCAGTGGTGATGTTATTTTCTAACTAAATTATCCTGGAGATATATTAAACTAAACACAGCCCAACTGTTTTAAAATAATAACAATGATAAAAGAAGAAGTGGCTCATAAAATAAAATGAGTTTATAAAACACAATATTAATATCTGTCTCACCATTTGTGAAAACCATTTGTGTGGAATCCTGGAGAAAGTCTTTGGCTCCAGGTCAAATATTGCTTCTTTGTCTTGCCTAAGGACTGAAATCCAGGTCCTGTCAAGTCTTCTTTCAGTTCTGTGAAAAAGAAAAAAAACAAGTCAGAGAGAAGTAGATGAAAATCTGCTGCAAAGAAAGACACTTTTTACAGGTTGTCATTCAATATGGTTAAAACATTCTAATGTTGGTGATGCCTGGGAGACATGTCACAAGTTATTAAAGTCTGAAACCTCTGAGAAAAACCCATCTGTCCAAGAACCTTCTGGCTTAGACTTTCATCACAGACCCAGGCAGGTTACTGCTGTTAACCACTATTGTATATTGTTGTTGTAGAAAAAGCTAGAGAAGACAGATTGAGATGGTTTGGACATGTTCAGAAAAAAAGGACAGTAGATACATTGGTAGAAGAATGATCCTAGAGATGGCGCTACCAGGTAGGAGACAAAGAGGAGATTGATGGATGCAGTGAGGGAGGACATGGAGGTAGTTAGAGTCAAAAGATGGAAAAAAAAATGGAAAATTAATATTTTTGTTATTGTTATTATTACTTGATATGATTTAGTTCTAATGAGTTAATTTGGTCTTAAGGCACCACCAGTAGAAAATGAGGTGACATTAATGTCACAGCTGGAACTACCGTTAAAAAAAGCTACAAAATAAACATAATTAGCATTTTTCTGTCATGATAATTTCCGATGAGAAGGTTGGGGGGTTGGTGGGGGGGGGCATGTGTGTTTTTCCTACAATTATTTTGAAAACAGACCTTGTAACTCTGTGACCTGTACTTTATGCCAGGATATGGACGTGGAAAACTGTTTGTAAATTCTGGTTCTAGACAGGCCTGGCGATTTGAATGATACATGTTGTACCAGTTTTTAAGTGAGCTCATGTTTGCAGCTATTAGTAGCTGTTATTTATTCACACCGAGAGCAGAAATAGTCAATGCAAAGTATTTTTTATATATATTTTTCTTGAATTAAATGGCAGCATAACTTCACTAATGGCCACACTTGGTCTGTACCAGTTCTTGCAGTTTGCCTCTAGTTTTGATCCTCTGTGATCGTTGCTACTATAAATAAACCAATTAATATGTTATTTCTCATTTCCTGCTAATGAGCAGCAGCAGGTTACGGAAAACTCACATGCACACGCACACACAAACACACACACACACACAGACTGAGAGAGAATGGTTATTATGACAATCTGCACCGTCTTTGTGTGAATTCTGACTGTGCCATTAGAGGTACTTGTGGTTTGAACCTATTCTTTCCAATAGCATTTTTCAAACTCTGGCAGTTTGACAGCAGGAACTTATTTCCAAAAGCGTTTTAATTATGCACACAGTTGTAATTTTGCTGCTGTTAAATTAATCCACTGACAAACTTTAACTTTGACTGCTTTGATGCGCTGCCTGGAAAAGAGCGGCAAACTTTTGAGGGTCTCCTGAAGGTCTCGTTGATACAGTAATTTCCGACGCGCAAGTCAAATACTAAAAAAAACGGTTTAAAGCATCTGAGCAGAATCAGACAGTGAGCCTTCACCTTGTTTACTGGGATCAAGAGCCTAATGGGGCCCAATGTCACACTTTGTGTTTTTCGCCGAAACACCAGAAGTTTATTAGATACAATGCATGAGTGCATCGAAAATTCACATTGACTAATGCGAGGAGGCTGTGCATCGGGAGGCAGAGTGGATTTCACCACTAATTGGGAGGATGATGGTTCGATCCGCGGCTCCTCTGTGTGTCAGAATATGAGACACTGAGTACTCTCAGTTTTACAAATAGTGAAGAAGATAAAAAAAAAAAAAAACTGAATAAAAACTGCCTGGTGGAGTGTCTGCACTGAGGTCCTCTGGCCCACAAACACATCCTGGGGGGAGCCAATTGGTCTGAAAAGGTCTTATCACAGTAAATTGGATAACCATCAAGATGAGAGGCCGGTATAATTTGCATTGCTTCAATTGATTTGATTGTTTCCCTGATCTTTACTGGTCAGTCTATTTTTGTTTTTGGCATGTGTGTGTCTGCTCTCTCTTCCATGGGTGTGCACGTGTACGCGCGTCCTTATGGAGACACAACACGACAGCTCTATCTCCCCGACACGGTGTTAGGAGGCATCGAGAGATTAGCATAAACATACAGCAATTCCCAAGAACGCCTTTGTCAGGATGTGTCGCAGAGTTAACACCGACAACGCAGAGCACAAAGCATTAACCTCCAGGTTTACCCCCATCCTTCCTTTAGACAGGAGAGGAGAGGAGAGGAAAAGGAGAGGAGGGGAGAGGACAGGACAGGGAAGGAGGCAAGAGGAGGAGATAGGAAAGGAGAGGAAGAGGGGAAATTTAAAGAAAGTGTGGATTCTCCTATTTGTTTCTCTCTGTGTTTACAGCAGCCAGTAAATTGTAAATCTCAATCATGTTGTGTATATGAGCTGGAAATTGCAGAAAATATAGTGTGGGTTAAGGGGAAATGAAATGAAGAAGAGAAGATGCTGAGAAATGAGAAGGGCAGTTAGGAGAGAACGGATGGAAGATTAGACAGGAAAATGGATGTAATAAAGGATATAGAGGATATGCAGCGGGATAGGAGAGGGAAGCAGTGTGGGAGAGTAAAAGAGAGGAGAGGATTAGGTGCGTGTCATTGTGGAGTGATCACTCGCAGCCTTCATCCATCACCGACCCAACAGGAGGGAAGCTCTGCTCTCTGTTAGTCCACTCCACTCTTACTGGTAAACAGCCACAAGGACATGAGGAGTCACAGGGAAAAAGAACAGCAGAGAAATTTGGGTTCTGCAGATTTTTGTGTCTCTTCTGAAAGCTCTCTCCATGACTGGCTAGAAGGTTTTTTAGGAAGAATGATGAAAAATCCTGTAAATGTAGTGAATGTGAGATTACGTTTACACGTGTCAGTTTCTATTGTTCACACCATCGTTTCACATTAACAATCAAACAACCGTCTGCTGTCATCAATTCTCAAAAGTGCAAAACTTAGGGATGTTGTAGGAGCTTAGTCAGCAGCAGGTTTCACCACCACCTGACAGGAATTCAAAAGATATTAATTCAAGCTATGGGGAGAAATAACTCAACACTGCCACCAACAGTTCAACTATTTTAGATCATACGCCATTTGTCATACTTCTGCAATTGTTTTTTCTTTTGTTCTATCAATAATTCGTCTTCAACCTCTTAATGTGTATCGTCATAAGAGCAGTACCAGCAGTTACCACGGCGAAGCACTATTATTTTTTGAGTTCACTGAGAAATAGTATTCGCAACCAACCTCAAATCTAGAGTGGTTCCTAACTTGCGGGGCAGAGCCTGGTTTGGGGCAGAAGTTTAATGTGTGTGGGACATAGCAAATTAAATGACTTCAAATTTTAATTGTTTCATTTGTAAAAAAAACACTACGCACGTACATCCTCCTCTTCCCCAACCTACTCCACTTCTTTCCATGGCCAACTTCACGTTTGGTGAAAACTATTGAATATTTTAAAGCAACTTGTGGTTTAAAGCAGGAGTGGCAGATAATTTGACTAGCACGACACACTGGGTCCTGAAATGTGACATGGGGCCACGTCAGGAGGAAAGAGATGGAGAATTTGTGTGAATTAGGATTAATAATGTGTAAAAATCAGTCATGAATAAAGGGAAAAATGCTTTAGGCCTTTCCTACGCTATTTATTGAGGAAATGCTGGTATTGCAGGGAACAGACAGAAGATTAGAAATTAAAATATAAATAAATAGTATAAGTTTGGCAGGCCAGATTGAAAAGCCTAATCCAGTCCTTGGACCTTAGTTTGCAAAGTCTGGTTTAAAGAAAAAAAAATTAACACCAGCAGCATTGGAAAAAATAGACTTTGAGAGGCTTTGTCCAAAAATCCAAAAGTGATGGTTTTTGGTTTGGTCTACAGGTGTGGAAAATTGGTTTGGCAGAATCCCCACAAGCCAGGTACCGAAAACTGTTTGTTCTTTATGCATACTATGGTACAACAGTGCACTGGGTCAAAAAATCTGTATTTTTTTTTTTATATAAACGGAATAAAAAAATGTTTTCAACTCCAGGTTTGAATTGTGGGTTACAGCTCAATAAAGAGGAATTTATTATGAAAGGAAAGTGAACTACTTGTTATAATGGCACAGCACACAACAAAATGAGAGCAAGAAATATGTTAACCATAAGATAAAATCATAACAAAATGTTTACACCAGGTGAATGCATGTTGTTTTGTCACTGAAGTCGAACATTTCAGATTTTTCTGATCAAACTTTATTTTACAACCATGAGCCTGTGGCATGACATCAGTGCCTTCTGCTTGGTCACACCTTTTCAACAACTAGGCCAAGTGGATTCACATCACCTCACATCAAACACCGGGCCAGACAGTTACTGAGGTGCAGAAACCTTGACTTTTTTAGACTAATATGAGGGAGATTACATCTGACCAATGTCTGCGCTTCTCAGTGTCAGATAGAAGCAGCGACCTTTCACATCATCTTAAACTGCACAACATCCAGAGCTGTCGTCTGGGACAGGGGTCACCAACCACTGGGCCGGGGACCGGTACCAGTCCTTGGTGCCGGGCCGCAGAGAAATAATGTTTCCTTTTGGCCCCATCTGTCTATTACTTCCACTTGATCCATATCTATATCAACATAAGAACTGACCAGTAGAATGGCTAGGATTCCATCATTAATAATGCAACTATATTTGAATAGGAAATATTTTCTCAGTGAAGACAACAACAATAAACTCTGGTAGGAGAAAGTTATAGGCTGGGTGCACTTGAGAAATCCTTGTTGTGCCCATGCACAGATAATTAGGGTAGGAAGATTTTATAGGTAGGAAAAAATTTCAGAACACCACAACTTAACGACTGGTCTTTGAAAATAGTATAAGACATTTAACCGGTTGGTGGCGCAAAAACGGTTGGAGAACACTGGTCTATGATGTCGGATGGGACCAAAATCTCATTAGCACTCACTGCAGCTGATTGTCTTTAGGCCTGAGCCGTATTTGGTTACGTAAGAACATCGTTGTTTTTTTCCACTGCAGTCAGAGACATTCCCTGCCGCAGCAGGTAGGAGAGCGCGCTTCCTTTTCTGTCTTGACTTGATCCACAGCAGGTAGCAGCCGTTCAGGGCTAGTGAGACAGGATGTAGTTCTTTTCGACCATCTGTAGTGGTTGAAGTAAATCAAGATGACTAACACGGCGCCGTTCAGTTCTGCAGTGTGGTTTTTAACACCGGAATAAACAAGCTGCTCAAACCCCAGCACAGCCACTGATGCTGAATCTCCGGACTGGGAGATATTTAAAACAACATTCTCCTTCACTGTGGCCACAGAGGCCCCGTTCCTGGGGTAGAAGTGGTTTGTTACCAGCTGTACCATCAGCACACACAGCCACTCCCCAAAAAGACAAAACACAGGAAACACAATGCGTACGGCTTTGGAAGGATATTAACAGCCTCTCTTCTTTTGCTCTTCTCTTGGTTCAATTTTTTTTCTTTCTTAGTTAAGAAAAAGAGATTGAACTCTTCATCCCATATTGACCTGCGGTTCAAACATTACCATCATCAAGATCAAGGGCTCATTACTCCTCGATAAGCTCCGCTCTCCAGCCTCTCCAGGGAGAGCCTGAAGAGAGAGGGAGAAAGTTCTTTAAGTTGGAGCTCAGAAACACTTACCATCTGATCCTTGATAGAGAAGGTGATGAGTTTAAACCTGCTCTCCACATCCTGGGGGGATACTTCAAATATTGGCTAATACCTTTTGGTCTAAATGACTCCCCGTCTTTGTTTATCTCAGGTAATCTCATTTTTTCCCCTACCATCAACACCTCTTACGTCTTTCAGCTACTTTAAAGACCGCTGCGAGGAGTGGAGCTATATGTGAAGACAGAGAAGTATTGACATTTCACATCAGCACAAAGTTCCCTGGGCTACATCATAGGGAGGAACCACGAGCAGCCGCGGCAAGAAGAGATCTGAACTGTTTTCAGTGGCTCACGGCTTCTAAGCATCTGCAGAGTTGCATTTAGAAATCTGTCAAATTTTACCAGCGCTTCCCAGAAGATTTTTGGTGGACTCGCAGTTTGCCTCAACAAAACCCAACTTCCACCTGGGACTTATCAATGATGGAAAAGGTTTTCATCAAATCCCCCCAAAATCACATCACGGGTTTGCACTTGGCCTTGTCAGATCAAACACTTTTATGCATTTCATGTTGGAGATTCATCTGGTTTCCATCCCTGTCACCACCAAACGGAAAGTAGTTTTTCAGATTTAGTGATTTTTTTTTTTTTGCTTGGAAGAATGAAATAAACAAACACAGTGTGGACACACATGTGTTTCAATGGTTTTGTGAGCTCTTAACTGAGATATTTTTTTTATTTTCTTACCTCATACCAAACATAAGTGATTTGCTCTATATGCTTAATCCTAATCCTTCACGTCATTCTAATTTGACTCTAATCCTAATCCTAAATCCCGTTGGCAGTAGTTGAATTTTGTATTTCTTAAACTGCGCAGGCTCAGAGGTATTCTGGTTAACTAGCTCACTACTGCAATGCAATGTTGCCTAAAATGACAAGTATACTGATTCATAGGCGTAGCCACCCTGGGCCCGCCCACTTGTCAGCCAGGCCCGTCCGCGCTTGCAATGTCATAACAAGGGATGATGTTCATTATCAAACTTAGGCTATAATACTTTGGGGTTGGGCCCACCTGATTCTCTTCGGGGCCCACCCATTTTATGGGTTCTGGCTATGCCAGTGCATCAGGAGGCCAAATCTAGCAGCAAAGCAACATATGACCTTCTTTTCCAAAGTGCTTGTGCACCAGAGTGACAAAGGTACCGTACTTCCAAGATGGCTGCCAAGACTGATGGCTGACAGCAAAACAACATTTATGCCACTTTCTCGGCAAAAAACTCTTTGGTACAATTGTTTTGAGAGCTCCCTCTGCTGGGTAAGATAGTACCTGCCTAAAGATCAGGCTAAACGTGAAATTGAATACGTTACATTTGGCAGACTTTCAATTTGAGGTTACCGTCACAGTAACTTACTTTAAAATAAATAATGAACTAATAAAATAAGAAAAATAAAGCAAAGTTAATACAAATATGAATGGTGAATAGGATTTCACTAATGATTAAAGTGCCTGATGATGATGTCGAAGTTTAAACAGTGGGAACAAAAACACAAGTCACTCACTGTTGTACGTTGATTTATTTAACATGTTTTTATGTTTTGTATCCCAGTTTTACCTTTTGTTTGCATAAGGGAAGTGTTGGCACGTCTGTCCGTCCGTCCATTTCTGTGTGTGTGTGTGTGTGTGTGTGTGTGTGTGTGTGTGTGTGTGTGTGTGGTGTGTGTGTGTGCAAAAGTGTGGTGGAGTGGATGTAGATGAGTTTTCTCAGTGCTGTAGGGGAATGGGCTGCGGTTGGCTGGCCTGACTGCAGACCGCTCTGTGGAAAAGAACAACTTTTTAAATTACCCATACATCACTGTCACTGCAGCACAGACTGGGGCAATAGTGCTGCAAACGCATGCACACACATTTACATGTATACACGTACACGCCTCCTCACGCTCCTCCTCCTCACTCAACAAACAAATCCCAGAAACAGCACATCTCATTAGAAATTTGGTATCACGTGTACAAACGCAAAAAAACGCAGCATAGAAACACTGACGTGCTGAAGTGTTATATTATTGGCGAAGTAAAGGCCTGATAATAGTCGCTTATCTAAGTTACAGTGTGCAACCATGAATCTGTCAGCGGCTGCTGAGTCTCCCCGCACATTTTTTTTTGTTTTCAGTTTGGCATCCTCCGCCTGCGCCTCCTCCTCCTCGTCTAACAAACTGGATCTTAATTGCAGGTAATTAAACTGCTCGTGGCTTACAAAGCAGAAGAGGGGCTAGCAGCATATGTGTCGCAATAAAACACTGAAACATTACACCGCTAGCAGGGGTTACAGATGGTCGGCGTTGCTTCGTTATCTCCCTGGTTATTCTTCTCACTCAATTTGTAATTAGGATCTCAGGAGATGTGGGAGGCTGGGTGAACGCCCACTCTGAGAGCACGTAAATACACACAAATAGGCTCCCGTACAGTAAAAAGGCACATGCTGCCACCTCAGCAGATTATCATTAAGCTTTTGAGTAATCGTTGCATCCGATATGCTGCAGAGGGCGACAGAGGGCTGGGGAGTAATGGAGGAAGACAGCAGCGATTCTCCAAAAGCTGCTGCCGCAGGGAGGCCGCACTTGGGGCAGAAAGAAGAACCACGCTGTAAAGACCTGGAAACGCAGTTTTATTTATATTCTTTTATCAATTTGAAAAACATCTGAGCTGGAATTATCAGGTGGACCTTGAACAAAAATGCTAATTTAGAGTAAAACTGACAAAAGAAATATGTTGTCTGATTCTGGTAGACTTTGTATTATGATAAAGATAGTATTTAGTATCTTAATTAGTATTTTGATAATGAGTATTTTGATAAAGAGAAGATAAAGAGGGGTTAATGGTTTTTTGTTGCGCAGGTGTAGCTAAGTGGTTAAGGGACCAGACTGGAGTCCAGAGGGTTCCAGGTTCAAATCCACCAACTGCTAAGGTACCACTGAGGTGCCCAAAGTGAACAATTGGTGCTCAGAGCTGCCCACTGTTCTCTTTGATGATGAGTTTAATGCAGAGGTCATTTCATTGTGTGCAGTGGTGTGGATCACAATGACAAGGAATTTACTTTCCTTTCCTAAAGAAAGGTGTTAGAGTAGCATCAATCACAGACTAGGAATCTTGGAATACTTATTTGTCTCAAAGAGACAGAACAGATCTTTAAGAACTGACACCAATGTTTGTTAGCCCTGTATTTGTGTCCTCACAAAACCCAACATGGTAACTTTAATGATGCATCCTTACAACAGATGCCTCATATAAAGTAGACCAAAACCACCATCAGTCACGTTTAACCAACACTTCTCATAACGCATCCCTCCATTACACAAACACACACTCACGGACTGCTGGCACAGCCATCAGGGCTAATTCGAGGCTCATCTCGCCCCAGGAGAGGTCCTGAGTGGGGAACAAATCAAAGTAATTATTTAGCGTAATTGTTTTTTTGGGATGGAAGATGGAGATGTTTTCCTTGCAGTCATTAGGACACTGGTTTTGACTAATACCGTGCAATTATTAATGGATTCATAGTGCAAATGACAGGGGCAGTGGGTTGGGAAGTGCCCTGAAGGGATTCAACTCCAGCTGGGTGACTATCAGTATCTGGGAGTGAGACACTTAACCTCAAGTTGACAGTCTTACCCTGGGGACATTGATGTCCATATCAACTGGCATCAGAAATCGCCATAACTGAATCTAAAGGATGGGTAGAGTCAAAAGGTGGGTTTATATCACTTTGACCGGAGGGTCCTCTTCTTCTAAGGCAGGGGTCTCAAACTCAAATAAGTTGAGGGCCACCAACTACACTATCATTTACAAATACAAAAGAAAAAAAGGAATCAAAAATCAGTCTCCCATAGATTCTGTGTAATACAACACTGAAACAGAAGGAGACTGTGGATCAGGGTTTTGAGAACTGTAGGGTTTATCATAAAATGTAGAAAGCAAATCTGTAAAATATTATTTTAAAATTAACTTTCACATCAAGGTGGGGGCACAAAATATAGTTCCCGGGCTGCAAATGTCCCACGGGCCGCGTGTTTGAGACCTCTGTTCTAAGGCATCATGTCATGGATCAGCAGTGGAAGCAGCAAGGTAGCAGATTTTATAAATTGCTATAATAATATTATACTTCTGCATTTTCCCAATTTCTCCATAGATGGCAAAGGAAATAATCATTTTGGTGTTGTTTTAGTTCGTACAAAAAAACTCCATCTTTCTGCTCTTAACCTTAACCCCAAGTCAAATTTTAGGAACCTCCAAACGTTTGCCCACGCCTGCCCTACAGTATGTTTCTCAGTTTTCCTTCCACATAAAAACTGCCCACTGCATCATTCTGATCTCACTTTTCAGCCCACTTTGCACCACACACAAGCACACACAAGGTCTGGCTCCAAACTTGACGAGAGTGAAGTTCCTGAAGCTGCAGAAGTGTTAAGGTGGTTGCAGAAATAGACTGCAGACTTATTTATTTTGTGTACAAACATAATGAGAGTGTAATAACTGTGATACATCTCTCAGCACACAGCCTGGCAACAACACCACAGCTCATTCTCCAGGAAGAAACAAAACAGACTCGTGCTTCATTAGAATAATAAAATACTTATAATAAAAGATTATGGCCGTACTTAATCTGTGGGAATGCTAATACGTCTCAGGGCTTCTCATATTTCGCAATATCTCCTGTGCAATGTGAGGAGCTGGTGACAGGGTTTATCAGCTCGGCACTGAAATGACTGAATCCATCTACGATGTTAAACAACTTGCCTTAATTTGGACATTTAATCTTTTTATTTTGGCCTCGGTGTTGAGTTAACAGGAAAAGACTGAACACATATTAGAATAGTAAGTGAAGGAACAGAGACAGAAGAACATTCCAGAAATAAAGCCGCGTGAATTGAGTCTGAAAAAAAAAATAGCTTGTGCAGTTGCCAAGGTCTTTACTTCCGTGGATACCAGATGCCGACTGAGTTAGAAAACAAAAGGATATGGATCTCAGTTGTCAGTAAGGAGTCGCCATCTGCTGGCCATTTGAAGATACTGCAGTCTCCCTTACGTTACTTCCCAAGAAATGCCTGTTCTTTAAAGGCATTTCAATACAAATAAAACTAACAATATATCAATGTATTGGAAGACAATAAGAGAAGGGCTTCTATTTTTAAAGTATTTAAAGAAAAAAAGAACAGCAAAATGATTTCATCTCCTTTTACCAGCATTTCTTTTCATCGTCAGCTTTAATATTATCAAATTTCAAATAAAAAAAAAAGTAAAAAACAACATTTGTTTGACATTTCAGTCACAATTATTGTGTCTGTGTCTGGACCAGGTACCAGCCAAGATGGGCCCTCACCCAAATGTCATCCTGAAATATTTGAAAAAATAAAACACAACACACACAAATAAAAGGCCAAACAAGAGAAAGACACAGTGGACGTGTCTGATTCAGTGGCCCAGTAAGTGTACAGTCAAGGATTGGGAGGCAGTTGAGCAGTGACAGGGTCACAAAGTGAATAAGCAGAAAAAATTGAGGTCTTAGCTTCACAGCATATCAATAGGACGCCTTAGATACAGGTGTTTCTGCTGCTTTATCTGCAGGGAATAACTTCATTGATTGTTGTGGCTGTGTTTGGTTGCAGCGCTGACCAGGGGTTACACACCACAGCCAGACTGAAAAATGAAATGCTACGGAGAATAGAGATCAGACTCAGGGCACAAGTTGTCCAGGGACCCTGGGTCGCCCACAGCCTTTCTCAAGTATTCCTTTTAAATATATGTCAGAGTGAGATCTATCAGATTTCTATGGCCATTCCTACCACCATACAGCTCCTCAGGTAGGAGGGAGGAAGGAAGGAAGGAAGGAAGGAAAGGAAGAAAGGTAGGAAGGGTGCAGGAAGGAAGTATGAAAGAAGGAAGGAATGATGAAAGAAAAAAGTAAGGGTGAAGGGGAGGAAATTAACTAAGGGAGGAAGAAAATGAGAAGGTAAGAAAAAACGGAAGAGAGGATGGAGAAGAGGGATGGATAAAGGAAGGAAGACAAGAGAAAAGAGACACAAAAAGGCTTAGCGAAAGAAGGAAGAAAAAGGGAGGAAGGAAGTGAAGGTTAACAGAGGAAGGAAGAGGGTAAGTAAGAGCGGAAGGAAAGAAGGAAGAAAAGCTGAAATGGAGGAATGGTTTGGGATGGAAGGAGGGAAAGGAGGGAAGTAAGGGTGGATAAAGGAAAGGAAGAAGGGGGAGAATGAAGCAGAAAAGCAGGAAGGAAGGATGAAAGTAAGGATAGAAGGATAAGGATAGAAGAAAGGAAGTAAAATGGAGGGGAGGGCAAAGGAAGGAAGGAAGGGGGGAGGAGAAAGAAAGAAAAAACAAACAATAAAGAGCATGGGCAAGAAAGGGAGAAAGGAAGGAAAGAAGGGTGAAGAAGGGTGAAGAAGGGTAAAAGGCAAAATGAATGAAAGAGGAAAGAAGAATAGCTAAAGGAAAGAAGAGAAGGAGGAAGAAAGAGTGAAGCGGGGGAAGGGAAGATTAAAATGAAGAAAGGTAGCGAGAGAGGAAGTGATGAAGGGATAGGAAAGAGGAACAATACAACACAATAATTAAGATTAAGATATTTCGATGAATCACCAAATAGGAGATGTAAATCACCATGTAAGAGTAGTGCAAAACATTCATATTCACATTCAAATCTAAAAATCAGTAGATAACACAAAGAGAATTTTTAGTCGGTGATATAACTTGTGGCGTTTTAATATCACACATTTTCCGACGCCCATGAACGCATCATGTTGCCGAGCACATGCGCAGTGTGTCTGTTGTCTGTGTCGGAACGGCCCTACGTCAGACCAGACGGATGCCTCCCTGTCCCCAAGAACTTTAACAGATTTAACAACAATAACTTGTAACAAAGTATTTCCAGCAGTCACCGGCGGCGGAAACAGAGTGAGTGTCGGACTGAGGGTGCGAGCAGTCGTGGGGCGTGTACAGTGGAACCGCGCTCTTCCCAACCTCGCACTGTCAGCCAAGGAGGGAAGAGCGCGCGGGGGGTTCAGTAATGTTACCTTTATTTTTATTTTTATTTTTTTTTTAGCAAGGAGCAACTTGTAAGTGTCTGTGCGTTTCAGCACTATGAGAACTGTGTTCATCATACTCATAATCACGTAGACTATTTATCCGACTATAAATTTACTTTTATATTTTTAACTTGAGTTCGAAGTATGTGTCTAATAACATGTTAAGAACCGGGGTTGTGTCTTATCAACAGTGAAATCCGGTCATGAAATGAAACACTAACAACAATCTGAACTGAACCACCAGGAGGCAAGAGTTCTCTGTCAACATAAGTCGATTTAGAGAACTATCAACAGTTCAAAGTATCAAAGCTACTTTGTTCAACCTTACACAGATGGCACCAATAACAGTTCTGACGTGGGATGAACAGAATCATCAGGTAGCAATTTTGTGCAGGACAAAAGTCAACGCTATACAACGTATAGCAACATTTTGGACATTTTGTATTGGAGATATTTGCGCATCCGCTCTGATCTCCAAACAATGTGTTTAATGAATATTCTCTCCACTCAAACCTGTTCTACAGGTTAATGCAGCTGCACATTTACAGAAATGACTTCGACACGTCTGCACAGATCCATTAATAACGTGGACATACTGTAGATTTTAACAGAAACGCTGCTCTCTCTACCCTGACACAGGTTCTACTGATCAACCTAGGAAAAAAACCAGGGGACACTCGCCTCCTCAGAGCCAAAAACTCAGCAACATTCTTGATTCCTAACATTGTTATTGCTTCTGCATGTCACTGCTTTGCCTGCAGTTTAAAGTGGAGAAAGCTACACATTTTGCATGCTCAAAAGTGCATCCACACCAGGGATGCAAAAGTGGTGATGCCAATGCATCCCAGCTTCTACTGCCTATGTCCAGCAGCACTGCGTGCAGCTTCACCCTCTGACCAGAGAACTCAGTTCTCTGACCACACCTCCAAAATCCTAAGGCTTTTACCCTATAATAGCTTTAACAAACATTATAACCATGGTAGTATGTATTCCTAAGCATGACCAATAAGTGCACTGCTATTCCCACTGCTGGGGATAAAAAAATATCACAGTATGATCAGGCCTGAACATTTCAACCAACTTGTTTCACTACAAACTTTGTTTATAGTTAAATGTGTCCACCAGTGGACTATTTGTCATGTCTAGCAGTTTCTGTTCCACCTGATCCATTTATGTTTGGTTTTACAGCACTCTCTTTATTTATACCTTAAATCATTTTCCTTGCACTTGCAGTTTATAGTGTATGTTTATAAAACACACACACATATATATTTAAGTACCAATTTACCTCAGTCCTACCATTTGCAGTGGAATCTAATCATTTTCAGTTCTGTATGAAAAGTTGTTACTAGTTTCCTGGAATAAGTTTATGGGATAAATCAATCCCACTGCAGGTTGATGTGGAGAAGTGTTTACCTGCAACTGGTTCACTGTGTTATTCTTTTTGTCAACTGCAGTAGTTTTGGAAATTCAGATCATTCCTTAATTTAAAAAAAAATCGATTTAAATCTAATCACGTGTCTAGAAATTGATATTGAATTGAATCGTGACATTTTCAGAATCGTGCACTTCTGATATTAGTTTACTGCTGAGGCTGACTGTACAAGACAATATTTAATAATCCACTTGATGAGTTCAACTCAAAAAGTTCAGGACAGTGAAATATTTACAAGAAACTATTCCAATCATATTTTTTCACAATTAAATATACTCTTAATCAACAGTGTCCTTTTAAATACAATGTGTTTTCTTCTATTTTAGGGGTCTTTTCATAGTTGGTTTAATATATACACACATATTCACATTAAAGGCCTTCTGTCTTTCTCAAACACACATATTTTACACCTACTCTCTCAGACGACTCCCTGACAGAAATCTATCCCTTGGGATCAATTGAAATACCCAATCCACATCTCTCAGAAGTATCCCACATTGTTTGCAGAACCTTAAGGCTCGGTCACGATACAATTTATTTACATCCATCGACACTGCTCAATTATGGTGTGGTGACTTCAGGCACAACTATGGGCAGCTACCAGGCAGCTATCCCTCCCCTCTCATAATTTCAATTGTTTCCCCCACATTTAACACACAACAGTACAAAACTGAGACTTAGAAAGTTGTAATTGCTGAAAAAAAATGCGCATAAAAGTGTATTGTTACTATTGTACTTTTTTTAATTCTATCTCTAGTTGTTGGTTTTGCAATACTGATTGGATCTGTTTTCTTTTGGTGTCTACCCTCTACAGCCTTTGCTCAATTTCTTGCCGGAACTGCCTTCCCTTCAATTTTTGGTTCTGTGATCACAAAGGCAGAAGAAAAAAAGCTTCCAACTTGGTGCTGTGACCCGAACCTTTCAGTTTCTCCAAGCTTTCTATCCACCTGTGTTTTGTACCTTCAGGTTCAAAGGGTACACTGCACACCCTCCAAAGCTTCAAGAAAGTATCTCTCTCTCACGCACTGCCAATATCATACTTGACAATGTAGTTATAAAACCATAAAAGCTGTATTATGTTGGCCAGTAAATGAAGATAACACATTATTTAACAAGGTTAGTTCTTCAGACTTATTTGACTCCAGCCTATTTAAGACCTGCGTATATTCAGTAGTGCCACACTGTGAGAGGCTTCAATCAGAAAACCATGCTGTTCTTATGCCTCCTGATCTGCGGCATGACCGCCACCTCTCCCTGTGCTGCTGCACCCACAACGGACTCCCCTGATTCACAATCTGCGTCAAGGGGCTCCACTGGAAACAAACTACTGCTGATCTCCTTCGATGGATTTCGCTGGGACTACGAGCGGCACACTTCAACACCAAATCTTGATCAAATGTCACAGGACGGGGTGAAAGCAAAGTATGTCAACCCTCCCTTCCTCACCATCACCAGTCCATCTCATTTCACAATGGTGACAGGTAAATACAACACTTTGGTTGTTAAATTGATGAAAAAACATGTATTAATCGGGTCTTTTAGATGGTTTTTAGGTACAATTCTTTTGTATAATCTTGACAACATGTCACATTTAAATGCTTTTGTCTACAGGGCGACATGTTGAAAACCACGGGGTGATCCACAACATGTGGTTCAACACCACCACTCAGGAGAAGAAGCAGTACCACAGTGCCCAGTTTGTTGATTCCTACTGGGACAATGGCAGTCTACCCATCTGGATAACAGCACAGAGACAGGTTCATTTACTTCCACTTAAATAATATTGAGTTGCCATCAAAAAATCTATTCTGAATTTCCCCTTTCACCTTTCTTTTTGTCCAGGGACTAAAAGCCGGCTCGTTGCATTTTCCTGGCACGGCTGCAATGTACGAAGGAGAAACTGTGAACGTGAGAGTTATTGAATCTGCCATCCACAACTACTCCAATGAAACCGAATGGAGACAGAATGTCGACACAGTGATTGGTGACTGGTTCCTGAAACAAGACTTGGACTTTGTTTCCTTGTACTTTGGAGAGCCAGATGTAACGGGTCACAAGTACGGCCCAGATTCACCGGAGGTGCGAGAGATGATCACGCAAGTAGATCGCACCATTGGCTACATCCGTGAAAAGATCGAAGAGCACGGTCTCACTGAGCGACTCAATGTGATCATCACCGCAGATCACGGAATGACCAAGATGCTCCGTGAGGGGGAAGTCCAGAAGATCATCCTGTCAAAGATTCCAGGATTCAGCTTCAAAGACATCCAGTTCCAGCTGTTGGACTACGGTCCTCTGGGAATGCTGCTCCCTAAGGAAGGGAAGCTGGAGAAGGTGTACCAGGCTCTGAAGGGAAGTCACCCAAACCTCCATGTGTACAAGAAGGAGGAGATGCCAGCGAGACTGCATTATAGCAACCATCCCCGACTTTTACCCATCATCCTCATCGCTGACGCTGGATATGCAGTCAATGGGGTAAGAAAAGGGCAGACCCAGAGAGAGGTAGAGAGTTTACTCAAGTATCAGAGGGGTTTGAAGGGAGATAAACACAACTCATTGTCAGTAGGATAGAGGAGTGGCATAATCTGTGAATAGGGGGTAAAAAATCAATAAAATACTACAGTGTGATCATATTCCTGAAACAGAGAGAAGCTGCGCTGACATTTTCCTTCATCTATGTTCTGTTTCCAAATCAGCTTCTGCCTCTGCACTCTGTCAAAGGAGAGCACGGTTTTGATAACGAAATCATGGACATGAAAGTCTTCTTCAGAGCCGTGGGGCCTGACTTCCAGAAGAACCTCCTGGTGGACCCCTTTGACCTGGTAGATGTGTACCCACTAATGTGCCACCTGCTGGGAATAAAGCCAGAAGTCCATGATGGACACTTGGACAAAGTAAAAGGCTTGCTGGTGTCCAGTACAGTACCGGAAGACAGAAGTAAGGGTATTAAGAGTATTCCTGACAATTCTAAACCTGAAAAACAACATAGTCATGGGCAAAAAGGCTATACTGACTTGTGAAAAAGTTGACAAACTTTGATTTTAGAAAATTAGAAAATATATATTCATTTTTTTTCTTTATTGGAACTTTTCATGGACTTTAGAGACACTGTATTAATAAATAAAAGGGACTTCAAGTCAGACTTTAAGAACAAGGCCATAAGAAGCAGATGGAAAAGCTTTCAATTTTTTGTGGGAAGTTTCTCAAAGTTTATTTATGAGAAGCTAGAAGAAATCCGAACCTTGTGCACGTCCTAAGGGGTTCAACTCAGTCTGAAGAAGTTTAGGACCAGTCCAACAGTATGGGGAGTGTTACTACACAAAAGTCAATCTCGTAGGTCTAATCTAAGCTGGACATAAAGTGGGGCAAGTCAGGCAGAAGACATTTTCATAGCTCCCAGGAAGAAGTCATAGAAGTAGAATGATGTGTCCACCTAGATGGTGAGGACAGTAAGAATAGTGGAAGGTCAAGAGATGCTGAGACAGCTTTCTGTCCTAGGGTGAGAAAGAAAAAGGAGTAAAAACAGTCACACAAAAAATACAACTAGAATTCTACAGTAAATAAGATAACAAAGATTTAACAAAGGTCATATATTCTCGTATGAGACGATATCTAGATCAAGGATTAAGTTACAAGAAATGGAGACACAAGTTAAATTGCAAACTATAATTTTGAGTAGCAACAGTTTACGCAACAAGACAGATTATTACATGATTTACATTAGGGATACAGTGATAACTGGAGAAAGTCAAATGTGCACCTTCTGTTCTCCTCTTGAAATACTTTCCTCTTCATGTTTCTGCTGACATCACATCCACCTCTATCTCACCTTCTCCATCAACTCATCAAATCCAATCACCCTCTTTCAACATGTTGAGAAAAACTTCTCCTCAAGTCTCTGAAATCATCTCCAAACTGTCTATTGTTGATTTATATTTCAAATATATTATGATGATAAAGCATACTGTGTTTAATCTGTGGTGACTCTCTGTACGGGTGAATAAACTGAAGTAGAACTGTGACACTATCATAAGAAGATAAGATATCAGATACATTGATACTGAAGCTGTTTTGTGCTGACTTAGCATGGGCTAAAAGTGGGCCTTGTATGTCCAAGGGTGTCTTGAATGTTACATTTGTCTGTACTGTATAATAATGTGTACACTTGTGGTGAAATGTGTATTTTTTCATTTGTCACTTTCAGTGTTTTCTTTGTTTTTTCAGCTACAAAACACTATCATAATGTGGTGACTGGCTTGGGAGCAACAGTCGGAAGTCTTGCAGTTGTTTTCATTATTGCCACTTCGTACATGTTATGCAAAAGGAGGAAAGGATAAAATGCCTTTGATTTAAAAAAAATAAGATTAACTATAACACAATTTAAAATTTAATTATAATCCATGCTTTATTTCTACTTTCCTGATTTGGGAAAAAAATATTTTGCCTATTTTCATTTCATGATGGTCCACTTATTGTATTTCCATTATGAATGATGAAAGAACATTTAGATCAGTTCTGATTGCATGAAAAACAAATTAAAGACACAAGTTAAAATATTATCGAAATCAACCAGTTTTACACAACTTTTCGTGTAAACTTGAAAACATCACACCTGCCAATTTACATTGTTTTCCTCTGTCATGTTTTTCTTTGACTTTAAGGAACATAAACATCACTTAGTCAAACATCAATTAGTATTACGTTTGTAAATAAAAGATCACAACTTCATATAGCAACATCTAAGATGGTAGAGATACAACAACGACAGTAATAAATCAGTCACACCTTTGGACCAGACTCACCAGAGGAGCAGGACATGATAAGGCAAGTTCAACACACTGCCTCAATGACCGGAAGAACTCGATCATCACATCTGTCCATGGAATGATTCCACTTTTCCATCATGGAGACTTCAAACAGGTCATCCCAGGCTTCAGGTCTGACAATATTCAGTTTTAGCTGGTCCTCTGAGGACTACTTTCAGACAGGTAGAGGAAAAGCAAAGGTCCATAAGGGACACATGGACAATGTGAGACTAGTGCTAGTCTCAGCAGGTAATAAGAGATAAACATTAGCACTGTCCCATTACCTCACAGTAACAATACAAAAAACAAACCAAATAGCTGTTTAATGTGTTCATTATGGTGTTTTATTTGTATTGTTGTGTTATATAAACGGATTTGCTGTCTCAACATTTTGTTTGCCTCTCTTTTGTCCTCTGTTCTCAGATGTTAATGTTAATGTGAGGCTTTAAACTGGCTCGTCAGCAGCAGCTTGTATTTTCTGCATGTCTCTTCACTATTACTACTTCTTACAGCATACGCAGAAGAACGTAAAAAGTTAAGAGAGAGAGACATTTGCTTTAGGAACAAATACGTCTCTTAAATATACTAGTAAAAGCACAAATATTCTTTTTTTATCTTATACAGGGTGTTAAAAACTTGATCAAAAATAAACATTGGAAAAAAATACAGGATTCACTGGTCATTTCAAATGTAGCAAATAAAGAAAAAATGATATTACAAAAAATGCCAAAGTGGTCGCAATGCATTTAGCACATATACTGTATATATGAAGGTATCATAAAAGGTGAATCGTCCACGTCCAATACAAGGAAAAACAAAAAAAAACTCGTCGTTGTGATTCACACCACTGCCCACAACCAAATGTCACCTCTGCATTTAACTCATCACCAGTGAACAGTGGGCAGCTCCGGGGGAGCAGTGAGTGGGGGCGGTGCCATGCTCAGTGGATCTCAGGGGTAACTTGGTGGTAGGTGGATGCGGACCTCAGTCCGCTTCCTTAGGCCACCAACTGCCCCTTAAAAGCATTAAATCTGTTTTATTTTACAATGCTGTGTTTATTCATAGTTAAATGAAGTTTTCTGCCTAAACCCCTAATTTGAATGTTTTCTTTTATTTGAGATAACCATAATTTGTTTGAATGCAGGTTATACCTATTCACAGACAAACTACGCCATCTTGTGGTATGTTATGAGAATCGCAGTTTTAATAACAACAACAATGGCAGCCCAGTGACTACATCTACGCGCCCTAAATCCTTTGTGGGAGGATTATAAACCGTCCGACTCTACAAGGAAGCCATGCGACCGGACGTAGTTGCAAGATATTTCTCATAACAACATATTTGACATTTTTAATCAGAACCGAGGGTCCAGAGCTCGGTACGCCAGGCTCCTCCCGGACGATGCACTGCGGTTGGGCCGAACAAAACCGCCGGTAACGGTGTTTTGTGATGAAAACACGGAAACGCGCGGTCACTCGTTGCAGTTTATAGAAAAAGTGGAAGGTAACGGGCGTGTATAGAAGTACAAAATATAGTTTTTAGTGTAATTTTAGAAAGAAAAAAAACAGAATCACTGAAGCGTTTTATATCCGTAGAGAGGGCGTCGCCATGTTGGTTAAAACGTTTTGTTTCTAGTCAAGGGAAAACTGTCTTACCGTCAATGTCTGACTCCGGGGATGCTTCGAGATTCCCCGGCTCCGCTGGGCTCAGCAGGGCCGGTATGAGTTTCCCCGCAGGGAGAGGACTTCCGGCCACCGTCAGGAGTTTGTCTGCTTCACCTCCACCTGTGAGACTAACTTCCCTCAGAACCAGAGACCTAACATTAGGAGGAGCCTTCAAAAAAACGAAGGTAACGATAAGTTTTCAGAGGTGGGTCTGAATGGAAGGAAATCAGTGAAAAATTTGCCATAATTTTTCATCAATCAATAATAATATCAGTTAGAACAGATGACAGATGTTAGAACAGTTTTATCCATCCTCTGGTGGACGTTGTTGGCATTACACCTCCTTGACAGGAGTCTCAAACTCAAATAAGTTGAGGGCCTCCTCCCACACGATCATTTCACCGAAGGGCCCTGTCAGCTTACAGTGTTCAATACAAAAGAAAGAATTTATTTAAAAAAAAAAAGCAGTTTCCCATAGATTCTATGTAATACAACACTGAACCAGAGGAAGATCAGGGTTTTGAGAACTATAGGATTAACCACAAAATTTGGAGAACAAATCTATAAAATATTCATAAATTCAACTTTCACATCAATGTGGGGGACGCAAAATATTGTTCCTTGGGCCGCAAGTGGCCCACATTCCGCAAGTTTGAGACCCCTGATGTAGAGTATAAGACAAACTCTTATGTATTTTCTACATTTCATTCATACAGTACATTTTTGTGGCAGTTGTTTTTAATACTGATATTGTATGACGTGATTTATTCTGTCTTTGTTTCAAAGACCTTTGAGCCCAATGTCCACGCTGTGAGGAAAAGCAGACCTGAGTAAGTCTCTGTGCACGTAAAGACAGGGTTATTGATATCTAAATGCTAACAACTATTGGGTTCAATTCCAGGGTCACTGAAAACATAAGTGTGACTTCAAAAAAGGAGAGGAAGAGGGATGAGAGGAGAGGAGCAAGAGAGAACCGAGGGAGGAGGAGGGAGAAACCCCAGACCATTCAGTCTCACTCCATCTTTGAACAGGGACCTGCTGATATCATATGTAAAACAGGTCTGTGTCTTCAACAGTCACAAACGATACACTGTACAGTACAGTATGGTCTTGTCTAACTCTCAAGGTTCTGCTCAGGTTGGCGTGGGACGGCAGAGCTACGCGACTCCTCTGCCTCCCCTTTGTATAAAGTGGTGAAGAAAGAGAAACACTCAGAGGAGGATGAAGATGAGATTCTCAGAAAACTACAGAGAGACGACGTGAGTAACTCCTCACCAAACCTCACGGGAATTCCCGGATTCAGGCTCTCATGTTTTGTTGTAGCTCACGTATGACACATGTACGGGTAGTGAATATATTTACTGAAGAAAAGAAGAAAAGTTTTACGCATTTTTTAAGTTTTTTCCACAAGGCTGACACCTCAACAAAAGTTAAAGATGAGACGATGTCTTCCTCATTGCTGCAATGTCGTCATTTCTGCTCACTAATTATCATTTCAATCTGCGGTTTCGATTCAGCATCATGGGTTTCAGTGGTGCTTCTTACTGTTGTTCACGGTTTTTATTATGTAGTTAAGCCATTTCTTTCAAGTGGCGTTCAGTTCCCAAACTGTCCACAGAGGGAGACAGGGGCTGCAGGTTTTTGTTTCAACCAAGCAGTAGCACACTTTAGTTGACAGGTTTAATAAACTGATCTCCGTCATCAGACAGCTGATTGGTCAAATTATGTTCTCTTGGTTTGTCAGGAATGAGGTGATTAGAGACGGACAGGAAGGTTTGGAGAAAAAGCTAGAGAAGACAGATTGAGATGGTTTGAACATGTTTAGAGGAGGGACAGTGGATACATTGGTAGAAGAATGATCCTAGAGATCGGTTTTTATTATGTAGTTAAGCCATTTCTTTCAAGTGGCGTTCAGTTCCCAAACTGTCCACAGAGGGAGACAGGGGCTGCAGGTTTTTGTTTCAACCAAGCAGTAGCACACTTTAGTTGACAGGTTTAATAAACTGATCTCCGTCATCAGACAGCTGATTGGTCAAAGTATGTTCTCTTGGTTTGTCAGGAATGAGGTGATTAGAGATGGACAGGAAGGTTTGGAGAAAAAGCTAGAGAAGACAGATTGAGATGGTTTGAACATGTTCAGAGGAGGGACAGTGGATACATTGGTAGAAGAATGATCCTAGAGATGGAGCTACCAGGTAGGAGATAAAGAGCAGATTGATGGATGCAGTGAGGGAGGACATGGAGGTAGTTGGAGTCAGAGTAGAAGATACAGAAAACGGGGAGATGGAAAATGTGGACTTACTGTGGCAACCCCTGAAAAAGGGACAAGCTGAAAGGAGATGAAGATTCTTGGTAAGGTCTCCTTCGGTGACAGAACGGCACCTATGAAATAAAATGTATTATTATTATTATAGTTAGAACATCTTAATCCCTCAGTTATCTCTTGGGGAAATTACGGAATTTAAGACCAAAACACACCTTATACTGTGAGAAATCATCACTTTAATATTTCCTCTCCTGGGTCCCTGTCTCACAGTTCATAGACGATCCAAGTCTGAAGAACGATGCCAAACTGAAGCCCATCCAGCTGCCTCTGTGTGACACCAGCAGCTTCATAAAGAAGGAAACTCTGTCAAGCACAACGGGTAAATTCACAAAACCACAGTCAACCCCCAGGGCAAGAACTAGAAAAGTTGTTTCAGTTGTTTTTCTGACTCTTCTGTGAACACAACCTCTTCTGACGTTAGATGGTGAAGAGGAGGTAGATGTCAGCCTTTCAGCTGGAAATAAACAACTTGTTAACTCTGAGATATCAACAGAGCAGTTGATAGGGCATGAGGGCATTTACACTGCTGGTTTTGATTGATAAAAAGCAAACAAACCAACAGTTCTGACCCTCGGTGCTTGAGACTGCATATTGTCTTGAGTCTCGTTTTTGTCCTAAACCCTATGGTTGTCATATGTTGGCAGGTCCAGACGACCACAGACGTGGAGGGGGCTACAGCCGGACAGCGCTGCTGCCCAAACCACAGCAGACGTCCCTGGCTGACCTGCTGCATGAGCTCAGCACCTCAGAGAGGGAGGAGCTCTTCTTCATGCAGCTTCCTGACTGTGTCCCAGGTCGACTGTCTGAGCAGAAGGACGCCACGTCACTCAAGTCTGCGACACAGAAGGTGGCCAAGAAGGAAGGCAAGAATGAAGATAGAAGACAAGTTCATCTGCCATCACCGGTTAGTGAAAGGAAGGACAACCTGAATTTCTGTAATTCAACATCACTAACTTGGCAACAAATTACATTATTCAGCTCAGCCTGAGTCACTGCAGCACGAACATGAATCCAAAAAAAGAAAAAGACACAGAAAACCAGTTAGTGTTCCTTTCTTCAGTAGTCGATCCAGAAATGACTAGTTAGTGCTGTACCCAGTAGTAGTTAGTACTCATTTGTACCAAAGACAAATTAACAGCAGATTTGTCCTGGATTATCCCACCGTCATGTCTCAGACGTCTCGCTGTTTCATCTAGAAACATTTGAGACATTTCCACTGTCATCCTAAAACAAGACAAAGTGAACAGATGGACCCGACACCGTCATCCACATCAGCAGCTGACCTTTTCAGTTTCAAAACATGAGACGTTGCCATTTACCCAAAGATTTTCCTGTGTCTGTGCCGCTTCACAGCAGCTCAGGATGAAAGAAGGATGCCCCGTGCTGTCACAGATGCCAGAGGGATTTTTGGGTAAACTACAGATAAGGAAGTCAGGAAAGGTGGAGCTGAAGATGGGGGATGTCGTCATGGATGTTTCTGAAGGAGCTGCCTTCTCCTTCTTACAGGTAAAAAAAAAAAAAAAAACAGAACACACTCTTGTGTTTGACTGTGATTCTTAGACTTTTTGTCATCTTTCTCCAGGAACTGGTGTCTGTACGACACTCTGAAGGAAAAAGCGGAGACATGATGGTGCTGGGAAATGTCCACCACAAACTGGTCCTGTCTCCCGACTTCCAGTCTTTACTGACACAGGCAGCAGCAGCAGCACAGCAGAAAAAATAACCATGACACAAACAGACAGCTTCTGTACATGGACCTCAAAGGAAGTCTGGTTGTTCACAGGTTGACAGCACTTTCTTTCTTCTGCCCGAGCAAGGATTCTTTAAGGCAGCTACTTTCATACCTCTTTGATATCTGTCACACTTGTACGTCCAGATGTTTTTTCTATTGGTGGACAGAAAAATACATTTCAACCTTGGTCAAATTTGCAAATTTTCTCGTTGATTCCCAGGAGCTCTGTCATGTTACAGTCACCCAAGCAACGATCAGCTATTAATACCTTTCCTTCACTTCTCCAGAGGAGCGCAAAGTCACCAGCACAACAGAAACGTAAAGTTATTGTCAACATGTTCTTTGGAAGTCAACGATCATTAGTGAAAATTCAAAATGATCCGCCATTAATGAGATAAAGCTGATGGGAAAGACGTCGGAGTGTGACTAATAGGTGCAGCTGTAGTTTTCTTGGGCTTAAGCTCTTGTCATTTGTAATTAGCAGCCCTTCCTGCTTTGTTTGTACAGACTATTAAAACTGCTTTCAGGCTGTTTGACACATCTGCTTATTACCACTATGAGATTGTGGGAGGATTGTGACGATCTGTTCGGCGGTTTCTTTGCAGAGTTGGACCCTTTTTTATTGTCTACCAATCATTTTATGTCGTCCACACAGATGACTCATTATGTCTAAACGGCCACATGTTCTAGTTGTTTTTTTACACCTGTTTCAGCAGTTTTCTGACTTTATCTTTGACTTCTATAAATGCAACATTGTTCATTTTTATATGTGTTTTGTCGAATGTTTCAGAATAAATCTATTTTTCGTTCTCAAATCAGTTTTACACTGCGCTAATTCATTCCAAATGTCAAACAATTAAGGAAATAAGAGTGCACAACAACTAAATAGACATAAAATAATAATATTTAACATTAATCCAACATTTTCTTGACTAACATTTTAACCCAAATAACTATTTGTGTCTAGGTAACTAAGAAAAATCGCTCACACTAAATTTCATTTAAATACATTTAACTTAACAACATAAGGCTTAAAATAAAAGGAAAAAAAGTTGTAGTTTTCATTGTGATCCACAACACTGCACACAATGAAATGTGACCTAAGTGAACAGTGGGCATCTTTGAGCCCCTGGCATAACAGCTACACTCAAACCTGGAACCTTCCAGACCATAGTCCAGTTCCTTAACCACAAGGCCAGCAGTAATGTCTACATCTTTTATGCAGTGGTCATAGTTCATAACACAGTCATACACAGAAAAACATTTACACCTGTGGTCCCTTCAAGGTGAATTAACCTGCCACTTCAAAACACAAACCATTAGTTATTACTGGAAATCACATCCATGTGTTTGTTGAACATCAACATTGCAAACCAGAGATTTTTGAAGATGTTGAGTCAAAACACTATATTATTTTTGGCTTCAACCATATTTTAGACTCACTCTAAAGGGACATGAAGAAATCATAAACATTCTGGTGCACAGCAGAAATAATTTTCCTGATGTCTATCTAGGGGGTCTATTGAATCATGTTCTGCTGAAATGTTACAAATATGGTTAATGACCACCCTCCTGTTATGTTTTATAGAAAAAAAGAGGATTTTTGTATCTGTTAAAAATATTCTTAATGTCTGTAAATGTTTATTAGCTAAACAAACACAAATATCTGCTGGAAATCCACACTAAACACAGCACATAACTGCATTTTCCAAATGACACATTTGTGAAAAAAAAATAGCCATATTGACTACGATCTATTTACAGCTGCTGACATAACACATCTCTTTGTCAAGCTTGTAAGTAAAACACACTATTTGCATATAAAAAAACAAATATCAGTTGCTTGTTATTTTGGCCCAACAACAGGATTTCTCAGCATGACTTTGCAACAGGTTTATTACAACAGTGATGATACAAAAGCTTTTCAGTCGCGTTTTCCCCAGTCATCACTGGGAAACATAAGGTCCAATCTCCAGAGTAAGTGCTTTGCAGCCACACATGGTGAACAAACATGTGACTTGAGCACCAAAGAGCATGCACTTCCACAGGTACCACATTTCTATAAGAAGTTGATTTCTCTATTTAGTTGTGATGAGAGCTGAAATGTATCTTAGTTTGCCTTGATTAAGACCGTGGAAGCATCCACTCATCACTTATTTCAGGTGTTACCATTGACCGACCAACGCACTGCGAGTCTCACTTTGTGTCGATAACATTTTCAGTGAAATGATTTTGTGTTTGGACAACACTGCAAAATTAGAATAATATTAATAGTTTCCTGTTTGATTTGATGCTGACTGAGAAACGGATGTTAGCTTTCCCGCGGCGACAAAAAGAGCAACCACCAGAAATGCGTGAGCAAATCGTAGTTGACGTTGGTGTCAAAAGAGCTCGTTAATGATATTGACAACCATCAGTCAACCATCAGTCATGCCCATCACTGTGAGAATATTGTCCCAGCTTTCACAAAGTACACGTCACCAGAGGTTTGGTGAAATTCCAGGTTGTGAAAATGTTGGTACATCACTTTTATTTATATGTACTTTTTCTTTGAATCTTTTTAAATTTTTAAATGCTGTAAATGATTTCTCCTGTTGGAATTGTTCTCAACAGGAGTCTGTTAAACACAATCAGGACACAGTCCCTGAGTTGGCGCAGCTTCTGTTGTCAAGAACTTTTTTTCCCACACATCCAACACATCTTATGTCATTGTGGGGTGAGTCAAGTTCTTAACCTTTTTCTTCTTAGATTCAGCCTTCATTTGCCTGATTTTTTCATTAGCCACAGTTTTTAAAAATTTGGAGAGTGTTTTTCCTCGGATCACGTCCTCCCTCCCAATTTCCAGCATGTGGGTCTCCCATAACCTCATTTCATTTCTGTGACGAACTTTGTCATCTTCAGCCAGTTGTATGTAGACCTGAGGTAGGAATCGTGCAAGACGTTAACTCGGAAGATTCAATGGAAGAATTAAGGCAACAAGATAAGGTGTGTGTGCTACAAACCTGTTTCTCGTCATTTGAAAGTACTTTCCAACCTTCAAAGAGGTTCTTCATTTTTTCCTAGAAAGAAAACAATGCATTATTGTACAAGTAACAACTGTGTTGTGATAGTAATTGAAACACACATATATACGTATATATATATATATATATATATATATATATATACACTGTATATATACACATACTGTATATATGCATATATACGAGTACATATATTTACATATATGTATATTTATGTATATATAGATATATACATATATAAAACAATATACACATATACAGTGTCTATCATAAGTATTCACCTCCTTGGATGTTTTACCCTTTTAGTGCTTTTGTAAATCAATCAAGGTCAATAAAATTAGGCTTTTTTTAAATACAAAAATTTATTGGAATGTCAAAGTGAAAACAATATAATAATATGATAATTGTTTGCATAATTAATCACCCCCTTCTAGTCAGTATTTTGTAACCTTTGCAATAAGACATTAATAGGCATCATATTCAGTAAAAACACTGAAAAAATTGGGGTGTTCTAAAACTTTTGACCGGCAGTGTACACACACGCACACAAACACACACACACACATATACATGTGTATATATATTCTCTTTTTTTTATTTTCTTACTGTTTGGTAATGCCATTTTAAACAAATAAAGTTGAAGTTTACGTTGCATTCAATGCTAAAGTTGATCATACTGACTTTACTCACCAAGGCAGTGTTTCCTTCTGCTCTTACAAAATTATCTATTATGTAGATGTTGATAGCATTGCGAGGACCTTTGGGTTTCCCAAGGTCTATCAATTCCTGTAACCCATACAGTCAATGGAGTAAAACAGCATAATAAATTCATGGGGGAAAATAATCACATATTCATAGTACTATGGAGTTATTGCTGCTGTTTTTACTGTTCATTTACTATTTATCTTACTTTTCTCTTGCGTCTGGCCTTCTTTTTGTCCCGTTTCTTCTTTTTCTCCAGAGTATGTTGCTGGAGCTGTTCTGGGGTCAGCTGATCCTGGTAGTTCTTCATATCTACCCTGAATTGTTCCATTTCCTTTCGGTATGCATCCTTAAATGGCTACATGTTGAGGAGAAAAGACACAAATAAACACACGTTAACTGTTATGAGGGAGAAAATGCTAAATTCTTTAACACCTAAATCTTGCTATATGTCCCTTAATACTAACAGTACAGTAACAATAACAAAAGCTAAACCTTATACTGAAAGTCACACAGACATTCAATGATTCTCAAAATAATGCTACAAATGCTATGCAACCTAAACAGGTTCATTGTGAGATGCTGTCATACAACTTTAACAGACACACTCAAAGAATAATATAAACCAGAATATTTGATTAAAGTCATATGCTCTGGTTATTCGAATTTCCTCCAGGCAAAGGGATCAAGAACAGCATTTGTTCACATTTTGAAAAATATTTCCTAGTTCAAACATGTATAATGCCAATGTTTACCTAAGTGCACAGCCAACTAGTATATCTTAAAAAAAGCAGTCTTATCATCATTTATTTTTTTTAACCAAACTTAAAAATTGTTATAAAATAAGATATACTAATACCTGCTTCTCTTCGTCGGTCATTGCTCTCCACTGTTGGGCAATCAAACTCATTCTTTGGTTCATTGTGAATTCTAATGGCAGAAAACATGATTAGAAAATTGAATCACAGCATACATTCTAATATATTCAAAAAAGGCATGTGATTCAAGGTTACAAGTGGATTTCAAAAGAACAAGATTTATTTAATAATTGATTATTTTCACAGCCAATAAAATTAAAATAATTATAATAATAATAATAACACATTAAACCTACCTGGGTTTTGACTTGTTATGATGGGACTCTGTTCAATGTGGTATCTTACGAATCCATTTGCAGGTCTCTTTGGTGGGCCGTCAGTGTAAGACGTGAAACATCTCACCATTCCCACAGAAGCAACAGGAAGGAGACTGGTTCGCCTTGAGTATTTGGGTAACGGTAACGTGTAAATATACAAATCTCCGATTTACCAACTGTGTCAGCCTATATTTAGATTCCTTTCAGAATGCATTATACATCTTCGTCCAGAGTTAAAGTTATTGACAAAACTTTGATTTTTTTTCCCCATAAATTTTCCAAGTCTTAATTAACTATCCAACAATAAACATTATGTGTAGAGATACTCTTAAGTGCAAAATATCTCTGCACATAATGTCCTATATTATGGTGTAAATAATATAGTTGTTTTATTTGTTGTCGATAATGTGTAGCCTAATTGATATTTGGACGGAAAGAGCCCTTTCTTTGAAATAGACAAATATTTAACCCCACGTGCTGCCAAAGGTATTTATGCATAAATACCTAAATCTAAGTATAATAATCTTAGTTCTACCGCTTGCTAGAGTTATTCCTGGCACCTGCTACTTTAACAGCAGCTCTGAACAGATACAGTACCTTGCCAATGATCCGGTGCAGGAGAGGAGACTGAAGGACCTCGCCAAAAGGGTAACACTTCCTGTTAGCAAACCAAACTGAGCCATGGCGAATTGGTTGTGGATAATTGAACTGCGTTTATAGTTTATTATTCCCTAATAACTGGCGAAAATAATATATTAACACGCATTGGCACTGGCATTTCCCATTGAAGCAAAATTTCCCTGTCCCTCTTTCCACCTTGTTGACATGCAGTACACACCAAAAGGCGCCTCTGCGCTGTGCGGTGCATTGTGGGAAGATGGCCGAAGCGTCTCAACATCCTCGAGTTTCATTGGCTCGTGTTTAATGCAAGGAAATAAGTAATTGGCTATTGTTGTTGTCGTATGGACCAATAAGATAAAGAGATAGAAATGCAGTGTTTCGTTTTCAATGCTACATATTTTACGTAAAACAAAATTGATTTATTTTCTACTTTGCGAGAGGTAAATACAAGGTTAGGGTTTTATTTAAAATAAATGGCCAAGACTACTTTTTATTCTGCCAGCGAGTCGAGACACATGGTGGATACAGATAACTAATATATATAGAAATATATATTCGAATATTAATTAATCTGACAAATCTTTCAGCAATTTTAACCTCTCACCTTGTTTTATAAAGACGTTGGAAATTAAATAAATATATAACGTAATGTGCACGGAAAGGAAAATAATATTTACACATCAACAGCCAGTATTGCCAAAAACATTCAATAATAAATTGTGAACGTGTCTACAAAACACGTACCATTTATTTCAGTACAAAAGTGGCATGAGGCAAAAGGTGGACTGCATACACAGAAATATTACAAAAAGCCTCAAAATATAAACCAACATGGGTATATAAATATACATGGAATATATATAAATATAAAACACAAGAGGAACACTCAACCTTCAGACCCCATTCAACCTTAAGCTACATGTTTGTGAGTTAAAGAAAATACAACAATAACTAAAACCGAAAACAACAAACACTTGATCACTGCAAACAATTTGCTCCTGTCTTTTTTAACATATGGATTTAAGTTTTTCTCTATAGACCTTGCACTCATTATCATTCCACTCAAAAGTGTTGCTTCTTATTAAAACGAATGATTAAATAAAATGAATGTGACAGTGAAATTTATCAAATTATTGGAAGTAAAGCATTACTCCACCCTCATCTTATGTAACGTACAGTGTTATGACCAAAATGCTTAAACAGTAGGAACATAAATGTTCGTCCTCTTGCAGTAGTTAGTGTTTTTTGCTAAGAGGCATACTTTTGCGTCCACTCTCTCGCCAGTCTGTTGTATCTGTTAAAAGAGACAGAGTCATGTGATGCTCTCAGTAATGACAGCAGACACCCCTGAACATCAGCGTAAACTTGCCTGTCTCTGTCATTTACATAGATGGATGCAATGTCTGGCACTAAGGGATCGTCTGGGTTTGGATCACACAGCAATGAGCATATGGACAACAATACTGAAAAGAGAAAGACACAGATCAACGTGTATACTAAGGTTATTCAGGGATGCCAAAAGACTAACAAAACAAAACTCTCCATGACAATTTAAATGCCAAAGAAAATCATAAAGACTGCAATTACCTTTTGACACCGTGAGTGCCGGAGACCACTGGGACCGAAGAATGTCCAGACAGATGCTTCCGTTGCTATTTATATTGGGATGGTAGATCTTTGTTGTGAAGGCTACCTGAATGAGAGAAGATCATTTTTTAGCAAGCACAGTATCAATAAATGATCAATTTATGACCAATTTGGAACAGATAAAAATCTGGATGTATTTTTCTTTTAATGTAGTAAAAGGTTAGATTTTTATCCTGAAAGTCTCACCTTTGGTGGCTTGAAAGGATAATCTGTAGGAAAAGTAATTGTGAGAAAGAAAACTCCTCCTTGAAAAGGACTGTCTGCCTGGGGTGGAGACAAGGAAGGTGTCAGTCAGTAGGTCAGGTTGAGGCATGGTACTTAAAATCCAGTTGGAGAAGGTCCTGGTAAGTGTTGTTTCTAATGCCTGTGATTCAACTATTACACCACCAAATCCAATGATAAAACAAAAGCGCACAGTTTTTCTGTAAATGCAGTGTCAAACTAGTGTAAACAGGTGACAATTTCTTGATTTATCAATGTGCTTCCTCGTACAGTTAACCCTTTCCGTGATATTGCTGTAACAGTTCCAGTGATTTCAGTGAACCATCAGCTGCAGTCATGACACTCACCGGGCCCATTATAGTTGCCTGCCACTGAAACACTAGATGAGTGGGGAAAAAGAGAATGCAAGTTATACAGTAAATATAACATATATCATGTTGATCAATTTACATTGATCATCAGTACAACTGAAGGGCATTTTTACAACAGGCATGTCTACAACAGGGTTCACCATCTGTGCTCTGAGAGCTATCATTTAAACTTTATCAATTGAAGTGACTGACAGCCAATTATACTGTGTCAGATTTATTTTTATAGCACAATGTCATCAGTATTTAATCTAAGGTTTCTTGGCCTGAATATTGAGAATATTTTCCAGTCCATACATCACATTATTATTTAGTGACCATGGTATATTATATTATGTTTGGAATCGTGGCAGTTCACAATGAACATCTTTATATTCCAGTATAAAAAGCCATTTTTAGTTTTACTTTCTAATTTCTGTATAATGCCGCCATCTGCTGGTGTAATGGAGTAGTACTGACTGCACCGCACATGTATTAGAAAATCCAGAAAACTTTTTGATTTACAAACAAAAAAGGTCCTAAAATTTGACCAGAGGCCAGGAGCAAATAGATGAAGGTTTGTATGAACTAAAATATATGACATGTAAAAACCATGAAAGCTAAAATGCGAAAAAAAAAAATATTTAAGCCATTTCTATAATAATGGAATAGAAATGAACAACATAACTACCAGTGGCCCACAGTAAGGCTCACGGTATGCTGCAGTGTTACTTGAGTGGCAGTGGTGGAGACTGCTGCTCCTGTGACTCAAAGTTACAGATTAGAGGATGAAGATTAGGGAATCACCAGGGAATCGCACAACACTGACTAATCAGGATTGACAGCAGCAGAAGTTTTGATTAAATGCAATCAATGTCAAATAACGTTTTTGGCTATTTGACAGGGACAACAGTCCATTCTGATTTGATGAAAAAAAAAATATGATAGACATTCTTCCAAGTGTTTGGGGATAGTGTTTGGAAAAGGGCAAAAAAAGGTGCCCAAATAAGATGTCTGTGGTCCCTGGCTAAAAACAAATGTCCCCTAATTATGTTCTGTAAACAAAGTTACTTTTGGGACCATAAAGAACTTTTAACTGTTGTCCTCGCATTGTTCCCACAATCTCCAAAGCATACATAAATGATGAGATGCGTTGAGGGAGTTAAAAATGTACATTTATTCAACTTGATTCCATTATTCCAAACTACTAAATTCATCATAGTAATAGACAGGACTACTACTGGGGGCAACAGATACTGTATACTCACGGTCGTCCCCTACTGGTCCAGCAGAGCAGTTTACAAGTGGGTCATTCTGCAGGTCTAGCAACTCCTGATGAAAAATAAAAATACGTGAAACTGTATGAAGGAAGGAAGAAATGTATGTAGGAAAAAATGTATGAAACAGTGGTTTTATACGAGCTTCACCAGGACAAAAAATAGAGAAGAAGACACCGAGAGGGCATTTCTATCAGCACTATCCGATCCATTCACGTTAAATTGCAGATTTGTTAAATTAATAAGTTTCCAAACTAAATACTCACTCACCAGGGGAGGAATTAAATATTAAAATCCTTAAAATACATATTTCTAACAGATGCCGTGTCCAACGAGGTGATCATAAATAGAATACTAAAGAATTCTTTGATGTTATTAACCTGTTGGAGATGATGGATTCTGACGCATCAGCGACAGTGAGATGACAATTAGCAGGTGGCTACATCGTACCTTGTTTATCCTTTTCTGCGCCATGTTGGTCAGAGCAGTTCTTTTCTCTGCACCTTTTGGTTTAATGTTTTACTGGTCTTTTTAATGTTAATGTTAATGTTACTAACAAAACCGACTTGACTCGGAGTTCCTCCTCCACCCGTGCTGTTAGTTTTTTTTTCTCTCCAGGGACAGTACCGCCCTCCTGTGTCGGTAACTGTCACTCCTTTCAAGTGGATCATGGGAAACGTAGTTCTGTCTGACGAAGCTTGGGTTTCATCCTTTAATCCATTATATTACGTTTTAGATTTCGCCACAGTGAAAGTTGCAGAAAAGAAGCTATTGAACAGTGGAACTCCACAACAGTCCTCGTTAATTGAGCCACTCGTCCCCAAAATGCATTTTCCCCATTAAAAATGACAAAATATAATAACATAAAATCAATTTGTTCGTTCCAGTCTTACCACGATATACTATTATTTAGGTTAACAACTATCTTTCTTCATGTCTCATCTAATAGATGATGATGATGCCTATAATATGATTATTTTTATCTGTGATAATAACAACAACAACAGCAATAATAATAATAATAATAATAATAATAACAATTTGTGGATGGTGGATTAGAACCTGGAGCCTTACAGACTGCTTCCTTAACCACTAGGCCACCACTGCTGCCCAACAACAATATGTATATTATAGTTAGAGAAATGGACAAATGCTTACTTGTATCTTGGAAAAACTCAGGTATGTTGGACAGCTTGTAATCAGGGACCCCAATGTGTGTCCTCCGGTCTCTTTATGGCACGATTCTCATCCAGTGAGTCGCAAACCCCTTTTATGGCGGCAATTAAAATGTTAGGAAAATATTATTTATCATTTATTTGCCAGAACAAGTTCGCAAATAAACTTTTAGAGTACTGTTGCTGATGTGATACTTAATGTTACATTGAATAAATCTGAAATGTATTCTTTATCCTTGCGTTGACGAGTCAGACCAGTTGAGAACCTCCGCTTTATTCTTTACTCAGTCCACCAGGTCAGACTCTGGTCTGGTATTTGCTTACCTGATACCTTTAATTCACTTAGTTTGTAAAGTGAAATATTCATTATATACAAGGGATAACAAGTGATTCACAAAGATATGTAAATTATTACAGGTATTTCATTTTATTAAAAAACATTGCCAAAGGTTAAAAAATATTTTCTGTAACATTACAAAACACATTGTTATACTCAAAATGATATTCACCTTAAACAGACTTCAGCAGAAACAGGAAAGCACTTCTGTTGTTGTTATTTTGTTTGCATTGTTTTACACATTTTTAAGCCAATACTTAAAATATAGTGGTGATCATCCGTGTTGTCTTAGTGCCTTTCCTTCCTGTGGTCTTAGTTCAGATCAAAGTTCAAGTTCCAAACAGCAGTGACAATATTTGGTCTTTTCTTCATTTGAAGATCAGTTCTAAACCTGAGTGACTGTCTTCCTGTCTGGAAGAGTCTGCACTCCCACGTTGTACTGGTTTCTATGAGTCCAGTTCATTTTTCACACTGACTTTTTGTTTTGCAGACCTAAGGCAGCGTTGACGCAGTATGGGATGATACTGACTGAAATCAGAGGTACGGTGGCGCTCTTGCAGAAGGACAGCAGATAAAACAGTGCGGCAGTGTGGGTTGGGGGCTTGAAGGAGTCAAAAAGGTGGAGCAGGAGCAGAGAACTGATGACACAACCTGCTTTCACCCACTTATTGCTGCTCTTTTTGCTTTCGGTATACAGTGGAGAGTGGAGGCCCAGGCCCAGACCAAACAGGGTGCCCATGTTACGCAGGAGACTGGCGAAGGGTGTGCTGTCCAAGTGGACCCACTCGGGTCTGATGCACCACTTCTGGGCTTTCTCGATGGTCCAGAGGAGGTCCACACCTACGGCTTTGAGCAGCAGGTAGAAGCCCACGGCAAAAGAGGTCAAGAACAGGGTGGTGTAGAAGTACTTCTTCATACTAGCGTTGTAGATCCACTGAGTTCTGTTGAAGGCCTCGGCCACGATCATACCTGAGAACCACAGCGTGTAAATTAGGATGGATTACCCACTTACGTTGAATTACTAAGACATTGGAAGAATCTAATTTTGCTATTTTTTGTTGATACTGGCAATAGCAAGATGAGCCACAGAAGGTCAGTTTATGTAAATTAAAATCACTCACAAACGATTCTGGCTCAGTTCCCAATTCTCCTGATCTTAACTTCACAATTTGAGTTTGTTTACTAGTGAATGTCATACTGAAAAAACATCTTAAATCCAGATTACTTGTCATTATGATATGATAAGATGCTCTAATACTCTGTTAAGGTTAAAGGGTCTGAACCTTGACCATGACCTGGACGACTGAGAACCTTCATCGAAATACTCTGCTAATTTCTTTTAAGGCTGCAAACCTAAAAGCTCAGAACCATAACTGTACTGACCAGTCAGGACACCAGCAACAACTTGGTGAGGGAAGTGGGCGGCGATGAAGACTCTGGAGAGACACACACACACCTGGACCGCCCAGAACAGTGTCCAGAGCAGTGCTCTCAGATACCTGTCACAGACAGAGACATTTCGACCGTTTTATTAATTATTTAGCAGAGAAGATGATTTAAAATGTGTCTTGTTTTTTTTGTGCTTCCATCAGAAAAAAATAAAGCAGTCAAATAGTTGACACAGTTGTTCTGTCCTTATCAGAGACCACTGAACAGCACGGACGTCAAAACAACCCATTTGTGACCCTCCACCTCTCAAACACTCTCTCCTTTCACCAGTGGACAGGGGTCAATGATCAACCACAACAGCAGATAATGTGTTCAGGCTGATAAGGTTTGAGTGAGGGAAAAACAGGAGAATTGGAACTCACCACATTCTGTTGGCAGATTTCTTGGAAGCATGTCTTTTCTTGCTGCTCATTAGTGTGAGGATGGAAGTGACCAGGGTGTAGTAGACACCAGCGGCGCCCATGGCGTGTCCAGACGGGCTCCCTAGGAGACACAAGAAGGGCAGTTAGAGAAGGTTCTCCATATGTTTTTATCATTTTATTACAGCATAATAAATACATTTCACTAAAGAGATAAAATAAAAGGGAGTGGTGTGTTTACCTGGTCCAGTCTCACAGGTCATGGGGTACTGTTCAATATGTGGGGCAACTCTGTTGGCGTAATAGGGGGAGTCATGAACCCACCAGTATGGCCGCTCTCCAAACAGGATCCTGAGGAACACAATAGAAATATTTAGTTTTAAAACCTTTTAAATGATGCTGACAATAATAGGACTCCACACGATGGACTCCTCTCACCATTTAAACACCAAGTTCAACCAGTCCCCGATCACTGCCACCCAGATGAGCTTGATGCCCACTGAGGCCCGCAGGTGAAACCAGAGTGGAAAGAAGATGAAGAAAGTGTTCCTCAGGTCTGCGGCCCAGGACACCCACAGAAACAGGCCCTGGGCATCCTGATAGTTAGTCTGCAGGTAGTTGGTACTGCTCACCCCGAAGTCCTGCAGGGCATCCATGACGGAGCTGAACATCTCAGCCTGATGTAGGTGGTTGTAGAAGTGTGGTAGAGTGACGGAGTGAGAGATACACACAAAAAAACAACACTGACTGTTGCTATCAGTGACACAGCTGGTGGATTTTATACCAGAGGACCCACTACCCAAACGCATGCTCATGCTGATCTTTGGACCTTGCACATTCTGTATGCAATAAAACGCAGGAGTCAGGAGACTTTGGGAGTTTGCCACACAAACAAGTGGGAAAGATATCCAGAGGAGAGGACGTCAATTACTATCTGTTCAGGGAAAAAACATGCGTAAGGTTATTGACCACTGACGTTTTTTTTTTTTTTTTTTAATTTACACATGACCTACTTTGTCTAAGAACATGTAGGTCCTGTTGTTTCCAACTGGTATTTACCTTTAATATTGTGAATTATTTATTTTAATTAGTCATTTTTTGTGGCTTGATAAAAGATGTCCTCCTCACTGTATGGCTTCATGCTTGATTTCTATTCTTTAAAGGCGACGAGTGAGCGATTACTTTATTAGTAATGTCATTGTTTTTGATGGTGTCGGTGAAAACATGTCTCTTCTTAGAAAGATGGAGTCACTGCTCTGTGGCTTACATAAGGAGATCAATGATTAAATCATGGAGTAAAAGCTAAAGAGATAGCTGCTGATAAAACATCAGGATGAAGATGGACCTTTAATGAATAAGCAGGAGTTACTGCTACCGCCACTACTACTACTACTACTACTACTAGTAGTAGTAGTAGTACTTCTATTACTGCTGCTGCTCTTACTCCTACTAACCCTACTCCTCATCCTCCTTGTCCTACTACTACTACTTTCCAAAAAATTGTTTAAGACCTGAATATTGGACAACTGGACATAGAAGGATTCTTGAAAACTTCAAAAAACCTACTATGTCCAGTTGCTCTCGAAGTAACTAATTTTGGAGTAATAAGAATTATTTGACATTCAAATGTTCAATTTAATTCTAAGTAAATGTAATAAATACTTGTAATGTGGATCTTTGGTCCAGAGCTGTGGTTCTTAACCTGGGTTCGATCGAACCCTAAGGGTTCGATGAGTCAGTCACAGGGGTTCAGTGGAGTCTGCGCAGGTCAAGGCACCGCGGAGGTCAAGACACACCGAGTCACCCTACTAAGGTAGGGTTCGGGGAATGCACACATGAAACTGGTGGGGTTTGGTAGCTCCAACAAGGTTAAAACCTCTGGTCCAGAGTCATTGTCTCTGTCATCAGTGTGGAACTCCAAGGTTCACCTCTTGGACAAGATCCAATCCCTGTTGGTGTGGGTGGCTCCTTCCACTGGGCTGACCCCCTGCAGGAAGATTCATGAGGGCCTCTTATGGTACAGTGTGATTTGGGTGGTAGTCATGGAGACTGCTACCACTGCAACCTGGTAAGAGATAGGAGGACAAAGGGATGGAATTGACTTGAATTTATTTTCACAACTAAATGCAAGGTAATAAATAAAACGTGAAATTTAATTCACATTGTTCGTGAGATGTATTTCCCATCATAGAGAGGTAGTTGAGGAGTTGAAGAAGGCAGTTCTGTGCCACTGGTTGTAGAGACAATGTGTGTGTCATCAGCCTTACTGTGGGCTCTACCAGGATGAAGATGAATGAGGAGGACACACCAGATGTTGGTGGCAATTTTAGTCCAAACGGAGCAGCCAATAAAACAACATTTCCAAAGGGCATAAACAAAATTTTTCCAAGCTGATTAATGATACATTGGTATTTAACACAGAAATTAGGTCATAAATCTGCAGGCATATGGATATGTGAAAAAAAAAAAATTGGTTTAGTGATTACTACAAAAAAAAAAAAAACCCTGTGACCTTTCACTTTAACGTCATCAGTTCCCATATTGATGGATTTCAGGCCCAGAGGCCTCATGGGTAAAGAGGTTAAGGAACCTGCCTGCACTGTCCCAAAAACAAACACAGCTAGCCTTGAGTAAAGTCCGCTGGGGAATACATTCAGAAACAGAGCAGAGAGTCTGTCTGAAACAACTGGATCAACAAACAGCTCACCAACATCCAGGAGACTCACTTCATCGCCCACCGACACAGGTCTGGGCTCAGGGACCATGGATCTGCTGCACAGCTGGGGGGTCGAGTTGGCCGTCCACCTACAGACTGGATACAGCAACTACCAGAGCTTGTTCAGTTTTGCCTCCAGCGTGGCGGATCTTCACACCACCTTCTTCTGGCTGTTCCCAGTCTGGTTCCACCTGCAGAAGAACACTGGACTCAGGCTCATCTGGGTGGCTGTTATTGGAGACTGGATAAACCTAGTGCTCAAATGGTAAACTGGATTTTAAGAAAAGCTGACACTTCCAGGAGGCATAATCTGACATCGCTATGGCTTTGCCTGTATCCTAGGGTTCTGTTTGGGGAGAGACCCTACTGGTGGGTTCATGAGACACGGTTCTATGGAACAGCTCCAGTGCCTCCACTGCAGCAGTTCCCAATCACATGTGAGACAGGGCCAGGTATGGTTCCCAGCTGAATCCCATTAGGTTTTGGTAACGTTCAATTACCGTACTTGTAGCTATCTATGCTATGCTACTTATTCTGGCATGTATTTAACTGGGCATCTGGAAAACAATCTGTAAATTTTGGCCTCAAATAAAGTTTCCTCTCGGTCTGAAGTGTTGGGTAACTCTCCGCAAATTCAACTACAACTACTGGCAAAACTGATATGAGCTCTGTTTCTTGTGTTAGTTATTATAACATTTGACTAAATATAAGCTTTTGAAGATGATTTTGTTTTGTTTGTTTTTTTGGCTACATGTTTACTTCCTATTTATTGTGCCAAAAAGGACATAGTTCTTCATGCTGTTCTAAAGATTTTGCAACTATTTCTGCCCAGGAGTTAATCTTTTACTATAGTGAGGAGGGTTTTCACAGGAACCTAGCAAGTTTAATATTGACTTTAGAGAATTGACCTAAAGATATTGAAAGTGTCTGTCTTGCAGGGAGTCCTTCAGGTCATGCTATGGGTGCAGCTGGCGTCTGGTATGTGATGGTAACTGCGCTGCTCTCAACCGCATCTGAAAACCACTGCCCGCCTCTGTTGTTCAAGTCAGTAGTAAAAAATATTGTGTTTTTGTTGAGAAATGTGCACGGAAGATAACAATCACTGTCACTGTCAGGTTTCTCCAGATAGGTCTGTGGACACTGATGGCTGGGGTAGAGCTGGTGGTCTGCATGTCCAGGGTCTACATTGCTGCTCACTTCCCTCACCAGGTTATTGCTGGAGTCATTGCAGGTCAGTTCCTTCTAAATTGACGCTGATTTTTATTATTTTACAGAAAGATTTAATTTTAATTAGCTGCAACTATTTTTGTATCAATGTCCATTGTTTTAGGTGTCCTCGTAGCTGAGAGTGTCTCCCAGTGCAGCTGGATCTACAATACCAGCCTGAAGAAGTACATCTCCACCACCCTCCTCTTGACCTCCATTGCTGTCAGTTTCTACGTCCTGCTCAAAGCCCTGGGCGTAGACCTGCTGTGGACACTGGACAAAGCCCAAAAGTGGTGCATCAGGCCAGACTGGGTCCTTCTGGACAGCACACCCTTCGCAAGTCTTATGCGTAACATGGGCACCCTGTTTGGTCTGGGCCTGACAGCCTTCAGGTCATGCTATGGGTGCAGCTGGCGTCTGGTATGTGATGGTAACTGCGCTGCTCTCAACCGCATCTGAAAACCACTGCCCGCCTCTGTTGTTCAAGTCAGTAGTAAAAAATATTGTGTTTTTGTTGAGAAATGTGCACGGAAGATAACAATCACTGTCACTGTCAGGTTCCTCCAGATAGGTCTGTGGACACTGATGGCTGGGGTAGAGCTGGTGGTCTGCATGTCCAGGGTCTACATTGCTGCTCACTTCCCTCACCAGGTTATTGCTGGAGTCATTACAGGTCAGTTCCTTCTAAGTTCACTCTGATTTTTATTATTTTACAGAAAGATTTCATTTTAATTAGCTGCAACTATTTTTGTGTCAATGTCCATTGTTTCAGGTGTCCTCGTAGCTGAGAGTGTCTCCCAGTGCAGCTGGATCTACAATACCAGCCTGAAGAAGTACATCTCCACCACCCTCCTCTTGACCTCCATTGCTGTCAGTTTCTACGTCCTGCTCAAAGCCCTGGGCGTAGACCTGCTGTGGACACTGGACAAAGCCCAAAAGTGGTGCATCAGGCCAGACTGGGTCCTTCTGGACAGCACACCCTTCGCAAGTCTTATGCGTAACATGGGCACCCTGTTTGGTCTGGGCCTGGGCCTGCACTCACCGCTCCACATCGAGACCAGGAAGAACATCAGACTTTCCTTGAAGTTCGGATGTATCATCCTGTCTCTGCTTCTGCTCCATCTGTTGGAAGGATGGACCTTTTCTTCTGAAAACCAATTGACTTTTTATTCCCTGTCTTTTGGAAAGAGTGCAGTTGCACTTTTAATCCCAACCACTCTGGTGCCCTGGGCTCTCTGCAGGATCTTTAAGGAAGAGAAACAAGACAAGAACTTATGATTGAGGTTGCATGTTTTTTGATAAAGAAAGATCAATATGATATGCAAACAGTGTTGCCCTCAAGTCCTTGTGTCACAAGTCATGGATGAGAAGTTTCTAACAACCCGGTTTCAAGTCAAAGTGAGAGGAAAGGGTTTTAAGTCAAGCCATCAATGATTCATTCAAAATAATGGTTCATTAAGTTGTGAGAGTCATGTTTAAAGAAAAAGGAACTCCAGTCAATTCCAAGTGGAGTCCACATGAGGCATGGTCAAAACTAAGATCCCAACTGGGTAGTAAACTGCGGCCGATGAGTAAAAAGACTTGGACACCTGGTCCAAGTCAAGTCTTTGCCAGGGCCACAGGGTTTTATCTTAGTAAAATTCTTTCTTAAATATACATTTAAAAAGTTGGAAAAACACTGCCTTAAATACAACTGTTCACATACAAGCTAGTACTGCAACTGATACATATGTGTTATAAAAACTAATAATTGTATATATGGTATCGTTTTTATGGTCACTACATTAATAAAAACATATAGTGACCATAAAAACTTTTGTAAAATGAGGAGTTCTGTGTATTTGTATAACATTATCTCTGCAGCTCTCAGACAGGTACTGATTACTGCTGCAGGAGGAACACATATCAAACATTAACTTGGGCATGCTCCCATCACTCAGCCGTCTCACCCTGGGACACTGTCTTCCACCACTGCCACGAGCTTTCGAAGGAGACATGGAGGTTCAAGGGGCAGAAAGTGGTGCAGACAACACGTGTGTCCTCCACCTCCATAAATCCTATGGGTAGAGGAACTGCAGAACAGAAGACAAACCTCTGTGAGTTGGTCCAAAGTCACTCTGCTGGAGGTAAAAAGAATGCATAGATGAGGACTTTCTGACATGAGTTGATTCTAATTTAACATCCATCTTTAGAGTGCACATGCAGCTGAACAGACAGGTGAGATCGTGTGATGACATAATAGCTGTGGTTGCATGGTGTTTCCCACCAGCGAATCCCATGGCGTCTTTTCACTGTCTTATCTCCACAGGCCCGTTAACCCTTTTCCTGTGCTTATCGCTGCAGACGCTGAACGACGACGTAAAGGTCATTGAGCAACACAGATGTGTTTACATCAGGTCACATTCAAAGCATTGCATCCTGGATGTTTTTCTGTTTTCGTGAACCTGTTTAGTCTTATCAGTGGCGTTCCATCAGTAGGAAGCGTTCACAGACCTTTTCCCTAGACTGATTTAAGTACATTTAAGGTCCACATTAAAGCTACACCAGCAATACACAACTCACACACAGCATTTTTCCTAATAATCCCAGAAGTCATAAAAAGCAGAAGTAATTAAGAAATATATATTTTATCAATTTTTAATTAATAACAAGATTATTATTTTGAACTAACCTGAAATGTTACCAAATGTCACAAATATATATACATAATAAATACATAAATATATATTCATGAAAATAGATACAATAGAGATATTCATATATAGTATAGAAACTTGATCATAATCCTCTCAAAACCATTAAGACCTAGATTAAGAAGATATTGACCACAGCTGTGTTTTTCAACACCACTGTGCTGCAAACAGCAAAGTAGTGTCGATATAGTCAGGAGTACGTAGCAAATTAATCTCTTTCGCATACAATTAGTGTGATTAAAATAAAAATAAAATACATTTCTTCTCTGTTTTTTAAATTCTGTTGATAAAACTCTGGTTAGAATTACTTTACATAGGCTACAGAGTCTCACATTTTAAAAATTCTAAACAAAAAGTTTAAAAAGAAACGATAGATATGATTGGTTAATGTTAAAGAGTTTCGTTGGGCAACTGGACATTCAGTTCAGTGATTGGTTGTTTGTTTCTATTGGACAGCTCTGGCTGACCCCCCCAGTCTGGCTCTGTGATTGGCTCCTGTCTCCTCCACGTCCAAACAAGATCAAAGAGCTACAGAAGACGCATGGATATTATGTAAAACGTCTGCCCTTTTATTCCGCCGTAGATTTACGGTCCTATCTTATCCCCCTGACTCAGCGACTACTGTTCTGTCGTAACCCTAACACACTGTAGGTGAGACAGTACACGGTATAATTGTTAGAGGGAAGACCTTGACAACCACACCACCTACCTTATGACTATTGGAAAAGTGGAAAGTGAACTTAAATTAACAATTAAATTACTTTGACAAATTAAAGCAGAGCATGTCCGCCCGTTACCATACTCATAGACCTATTTGTTCAACTTTACCTGTGGGCAGAGGCAGGTGTAGGTATCACGTTGCATCACGGGATTTGTGACGTCATCACCGGAAGCTACATACCGGGAAAAGCTGAAGTCTATTTTCTAAACATTTTTTTTCGTTTGTCAAATTTTCGAGTTTCCGTTTTTTTTGGACGTACATCACGTGACTACAACCACATCACTGTTGCTGCGTTGAAGAAAAGATGACACAGTGACACCTGCAGGTGAATAGAGATTATAACAATACATACCTTGACAACTACCTCCAAGATCAGGCGTGGGCAAACTTTTTGACTCGCGGGCCACAATCGGTCCTAAAATTGGACACAGAGGTCGAGTTCAGAGCAGAAAGATGGATCTTTTGTTTGAACTAAGATAAATAGCAGGTAAAAATCATGTGTAACACCTAAAAACCTACTTTTCTAATACCATTTATGGCGTCATCTACTGGGTAAAAGCATCATTGCAGGGAGAAGGCAGATTTATAATGATGGTATAGATAAATTATTTAATTTGGATAAGGTTGGCGGGCCGCAACTGGCCCCCGGGCCTTAGTTTGCCCATGCCTGTCCAAGATGGACAGAATTTCTTGTGAATAATCTCGGTATTATCACAAAATAGGACATACGATACACACTTTCCTCGCTAGAAAGAATTACTATTCCACATGCCATCAAACTGTACACTTATATAGAAGAATTTAGTTGAAATTGATTTTTCATTTTACTTTGTTGTCTTTTTCATTTCCAAATTTGTTTTTAGATGCAAAATACCTCATTATTAATATAATAATTATTACCTTTTTATTTATTATGAATATATATGTATATATATATATATATATACAAATTAATGTTTATGTATATAACAGTGTAAATTGTTGTGGACAAATTAGTCTGTTGCAGTTTTTAACAGTAGAAAATTGACTTGCTGAATAAGAAAGCCAAACTTTCTATATTATATTTTGGGGACAACAAACCTGCTGGTATAAAATGTGTTAATCCAATATAAAGAGTTCAAAATCATTATCAAAAACATTTTATTCAAGAGTCAATGCCTCAACATAAGTGATGCTTTGATGACTTTCTCAATGAAAAACAATTAATCTGCAGAGCTAAAAGCAGCTTCATAATTATATTCATGTATTGTACAGACAATGATCGGAGGGAAAACAGCATTTGTGTGTGATCTTCTATGAACAACCATCTCACAGAAGACGTTTCCTAACAGTCAAAAAGAAAAAAAAAAAAACAGGTAACATTCACCAATGCCAAGGGCATGAGACAGACATTTTATTTACTTATTTAAGAGCCATCAATGTAGAGATTTCACAATGTTCCAATGACATCATTTTTAATTAAAATTAAAAATACAATTCGCACATGGTTGTTTATTTTCTGTCTCCTCGTACAGAGGATATTTTGTCCTCAAAAAGATTTAAAACAAAAAAATAAAAATATTTTACAATTAAAACAAAAACCAAAGTAATAAGTGTTTGTGTGTTGAGTCCATTAATGGAAGCCATGTCTATATGCAGGGCTGACGACGAAAACGATTGTGTTGAAGTAAAGGGTGACGTCCTGGTTGTGGCGCTGTTGAGCAGGACCAGGCTATGGGAGCTCAACGGGCATGATGGGAGCTGGGAAACAGGGAGCAGCAACGGGGACTGTGGTGGGTCAAGGGACTGAGGGTCTGAGGCTCAAGACAGCTGGATGAACATCAGTAGAGGGCGTCAGCGTTACTGCTACGAGGCCTCTTGATCTTCTCAATATTCTTCAGGATCATGTCATGTAACGTTACCTTGACAAAAAAAAATGCGAATAAATTAAGTTGCATGTAAAAACATTGGATAATAGTTTTGAGGGTGCATACATACATATTGGTTTCTGAGCTCTGAAACTATTATCTTCAGACTGATGTATTCCTTTTCATCAATCTCTGTTACTGTGCGACGGTAATCCTCCTACATATTGAAAGAAAAACACCTCAGATCAAAGGAGTCAAACTTAAATTCACAGCAGGCCAGAATAGAAAAGTGGTATGAAGTCATAGACCAGACTCAATATATATTAAGTAATTGAATATAAACGTGCATGTTTTCCCTTCTCTCAGGATATGAAGTACTGATTTTTTATGTGAATACACTGAATCTGGAACAGCCATTAGTATCAACACATGAGAAATAGTAATAGAAAACAAGTTATTGATATTTGTTTCTTATTCAGTCTCTTTAATGTCTTTTCAGATGATTTTAATATAAATCTTTCTTTAGAGAACAAAATGTATGCGCTATAACAAAAAGCATGCAATATTAATATGACAAATTCTGAGAGTATGTAGGGTCTACACAGTGGTGGCCCAACTATAGTACACATTTGATTTTATCACGTGGACCAAAAATAATTAGGCTGCGGGCCAGAGTTTTACACCAGTGCTTTGGACAAAGAGAAAAATTCTACAGGGTGAATTAAGTACGGTTCGTCCCAGCAGAGGGCGCTGCTTCTCAATATGCAGCTATGAATTGTTCAAGCAAGACATTCTGTTTAAAAAGGAGAACTCGAAGCTATGGAAAAGCACAGGGAACTATTACTACACTTACCACATGTGGATATTTGGCTATTTTGGAAACCAACTTTGCCCTTGTGATGTAGTATCTAGGAGAAACAGTGAGAAATATTGGCTAAATATTTGTTATCTGGCAGACATACAGCTGGTCAATGTAGGTCCTGAACTTCATATGGTGTACGTGAGCGAGGATCATCATTTCTACAGACCTCGATATCTGGTCAAGATAAGAGGCTGCCTCTCCTTCAACTGTCCTGAGTTCAGCGACTGTTTCCTCCTGGATCGACACACCAAAGTTGTTTCCATCCTCTATCCTTGGAATGAGCAGTTGAACCCACATTTTGACCTTTGGGGAGACCAAAAAAATTGACCTCTGACATCTGAAGTACTCTGACATTTCAGTAAAAATTTCAAAAACAGTGATATAAATCTAAAATTCTGCAATAAAACCAATAATTTAATGAAAAGGAAAGAAAAATAAAAATTTTAAGGTGCTAAAAATATGTTGTAGTTTATTTGATGTAACATATCAACATGAACGTTTTTTTGCGGGACATCAATGAAGTTAAAATTTATGGAGGAGCTTAGACTCTGGCTATGGTTGACTTACTGTGTTACATTTCTCTATGAGTGTCCTGATCTCTGGCTTGACCCTTTCAATCAGCTCGACAAGGTTTGCGTTGCTCTTCATCATCCCGCCAGGCATTACAAAGACTTTAGTTCCAGTCACTGAGAGATGACAAAGAAAACAAATTTAATCAACCTGTTAAACATTCTATTTTATTTTCTTAGTTCAAGACAATGGTAAATTTAAAGGCTACATCAGTCTATATAAAACTGATTGATGTGATCTTATGGATTCTGTTACAGGTTGTATTTATCATCAATTGATAACTTTCTTGGATTAAACTCACCCGTGTCCTCCCCACTTCCATCCTCCATCTTCCTCTTTTTGGCATTTTGCTATAAAATATTATATTTAAATAAATCTGATTAATATCTCCATGGGGGGTAATAGGATTTATAAAAAAAATAAATATAAGAAATGAGAGCTTACTCCTTCTAATCCGTCATGTAGGTTTGACAACAAGATGGGGTCTGGAACTGTCAGGTTTATCTCTGAGTGGATCTCCTTCAGTTCTTTGATGTTGATGACAGGCTCCTGAAAAGGACAACAAGGATAAATATTTAGAATGAAATGACAGCTTTAGGGGTAAAATTAACTAAAAAAAGAGCATAGTTTTACAAATATGATGGTTTTCATCTACGCAGTGTTTACTTTGGTGATGGTTTAAAAGCTGTGCCCTAATATTATAATTGCTCAATTCTTTAATTTAAATTTAGCCAACCTAGCCCATTCACTTTTAATATTAGAAATTCACTTGAGGATTTAAGATGAATTTGTAAGAGTAAAAGTTTAAAAAAAAGAAAATTACAAATATAAAATTATATTACATCAACAATAAGCATTTAGTTACCTTCAGAAACTGATCAAGTTCCAGTAATTTCTTTGGGAAAAAATTTGCAACTAAATCCTCTGCCTGTGATAAATGAGAAGTATGTTAGAGAGAACTGCAACGGGAATAAACAGCTTCAACAGAATTGTATCGTTGTCCATTTATACTGATTTTAGAGAAAACACTTACTTCTGCAGTGATACGTTCCCTGAATGCATCGACCTGCAAATCATTCAGAAAACAAATTTTGGATTAGATCAGTTTGGAGGCTGTGGGAGATCACAACATTTACATCAACATGTTTACATCTGGACTTTTTCTGGATGACATAATTTGGGTGGAAATTAGAAATGTCATATTTTTTCATTGAGGAAACAAAATGAATTATTTTTAAAGGGAACTAATTCTATTGATTGACAGTGCAAGGCAAAGGGAACACGTGACAAATAATCATTTTCTCTATGACACAGAAGAGTCAATACGAAGTATTAGTCAACCTATTTGTTTAAAATATTAAATTATATGATAGTACTGTTTACAATTAACTTTTAGATATCTAGACAACTCAGTATTTCGTCAGTTACTATTATTGTTCTCGAAATGAACATATATAGAAAGCTTTGGTCGTTTTGATGATGATATGTTTGTCACAAATAAAAAAAAATATGCAGAAAGAGTATTCGGTGACAATGTCAATCAAAAATACAAATACAACATATACGGTTATAACACGAAGACAAAACCAATAAAATGCGGTCAATTGTAAAACAGTAACTTGACGCCGGCACCGTGTGAGGCCTCAGGTCTGAGCATGCGCTTAACGGGACCATAAACATTATGTTAACATACGGTGCCGTAATGTACATATTCCTCAGGTATACAGCAAGGCTGGCAGTCAGCCTGACAAGGAAAGTGGTGTTAGATGTCACCGATAAAGGGATGGAGGCGGGAAACCGGCCGGTTAGCAGCATTTAGCATCACGCTAGTAAACGTAGCGAACTTTTAAAAACCAATGAGTAAAAATAAGAAGCGATTCAATGGAATACCACGGCCGCTGTGATCGGGATCATACCTTTGTTTTAATTTCATTGTCCACCTTGAGAAGTGAAGACATCGTATGAGTTCAAAGAGGAAAAGAACGATCGTGCTAACATGAAAATCTCTTCTGAACGTGTGGCTTGATACTTGTCAGCCACACTTGTGTGAGCTCAATGATGACGACATCAAGACGCGACGTGACGCGGAGTTTTCACCTCGCCTGCGCGTGTCTTGAGTCTACAGTAAGAAAAAAAAAGTCTTGAATCTACAGTTTAAAAGGGGTAGGGCGGCGTGGGGCAGTCATCTGAACGGAACTGAACTCTCAAGGCCAGAAACATCGTTAGTAAAACAGGAGGAATGTTAGTAACAGATTTCTTTGCTACAGCTAATGGTGCGTTCAAATTTTGACCGTTTAACTGTAGCCCCGTCATACGAGAATAGAAAAACGAGAAAAAAAACATGAACCAGGAACCATTTCAAAATATAAAAAGTACAAATTTAGATAAAATTTTTTATGTCGGTTTTCTTTGTAAACATACCTTTATTTATTTTATTTATTAAGGTTTCATAGAGCTACCTTAAAAAAGAAAGTGCATTATTTTTATAGCAAAGAAATAAGACGTGCATTAACATATAAAATCTACTATCTTCTATCACCTTTTTTACCCAAGTATCGTTATTATATATATATATCATAGAAGTAGTAGTAATAGTAGTAGTAGTAGCGTAAGTAATAGTAGTATAGATAGAACTAAAAATTAAAACCTCAGTAATTAAAATAAATACTGCATTAAAGCTCCGACAACAGTTATACTCCTGTAAAAAAAGATAAATACAATAAGACACAAAAATACAGTAAGATGCAGGCATGACAGCAAATAATTTTGAGTATGTTAGACCTGAATAGTGGATTAGGGTTGAACAGAAGGTTAGTAGTAAATAGATTTGGGTTAGGTTAATGTTAGTAGTATTAGTAGACTAATTGGTAACAATTGTCACTGTGTAGTAGTAGTTGTGGTAGTATCAGATTCTTATCCAGGGACTCTTTATTAGATACACTCACTTTTTTAGTATTCAATAAACTTTTGTCACCTTAATAAACCGTACTATATTCTTTATTATTGTGATATATTCACAATAATATTCTTTATTATTAAATGATTAATAAAATTATTTTTTTGTGTATCCCAGCTTTATTTGGTTTTTAATGTGTACTGTCAGAGTAGATACATTAATAACACTTCTATCAGAAACACGTGAATTGACACCTTCTTGGCAGGAAGCTGAATGACATTAAAAAAAGACAAAAATCACATTGTAAGAGATCAGTTGAATCTTTGGTAAAGCAGCGGTAGATTATGTTATTGACATAAGACATGGCTTATTTATTTATAATACGACTGTGTACTCCGTTCCAATAGATGGCAGTAAAGCCCCAGTTAACCAGTTAATCAACGTCGTTTGTTCAAGGAAGTAGGACAATCGACGTCACCGTATTTTCTAGACGCAGCTGACGATGTAAACAAGAGAAGACAGTCGAGGGCAACGGGGATCAAATAGTCTGGCATCAACTCAGATGATCACCATTATCTGCTCCTAAGCGGCCGACATGGGGCTTCCTGTCACTATCAAAGTCAATTTCCGGGGAAACGTGAAGAGATTTCTGGCCCAGGACTTGGACAAACTGGAATGGGAATCGGTGGAAGCCTGGGTAAGAGCTGTAGCTGGCGCAGTTTGGAGACAAGCAGGCCGCAGACATGGCCTATACACATAAACAGTGGTTCGTCTGAAGGACACACGGTTCTAGTGCGATCGAAGCTGAACCTTATCATATATATTTATTAAAACCTGCTCAGGCGATCACATGCGATCTGAGACAGGGGGCCTTACAGGTCGGGCCGAAGCAGATTGACTAAACAGCCACCGGAGAGGATAGCGGTATTGATCATCGAAGAACAACTAATGTTTTTATTTCCGTTTCAGATTAAAGCGTCGTTTGGAATCAATCACTTTCAAGTCAAGTACTTTGATGAGGACAATGAAGAGGTCAGTTGATCCTTTACACCATGTAGTTTTAATAACACATTGGTAAGATGGTCTGTGTGCTATGTTTGACCCTCTTTTTGTTTTTTATCTTCTTTACAGATCTGCATAAACAGTCAAGGTGAGTTTGTTTGGTCTGTTGAAACGGAATAAACTAAATAAACCACATGTTAATGTGGTTAAAACCTACAGTATAGTAGTGCTGTAAAAACAGGTCATTTAAATGTTTTGTTTATTTCAGTCCATTTGGTGGATCAATTGTGCTGTTGCATTTAATTGAATTAAATTTGATCTTAACATTTTTGGGATTAATTGTTTAAATCAATAATTTCTATGTAATGTCTTAATCAGGATATAAAAACATTTGCATTAAGAACATTAAGTCTATATTTTGGGGCAGTAATATAATTTCTTTACAGATACTTTTATGACTTTTTATAAAATGGTAAGCATAAATTATTTAAACAATGTTTAAAAACACACAAAGAACCCTTTTCTCCTCTTTTGTTTTTTTCAGATGAGTATGAAGAAGCCATCAAGGTAACATTTCACAACATACACTTTGATTAAATGTTGTCTTTGTACAAACTGTAACAAAGTAAAAAAGAAGTCAAATACAAACAAGGCTACTTGAAAAAAACAGAATGTACTGGTCACATAACAGGAATGCGTTATGTGTGTGTCGCTAGTGAGTCAGATATGAGTCACTGTGGTTCAGTTGAAGTTAAACTAACAGGGAGCAGTTCAACAAGAAACTATTCATATGTTAATAATTAAACACAATCCAGTTTTATTAGTGTCTTCAACGGTAATCCTTTTGACTATCACATCGATGGCTCCTAGATAGGCTGTCAATAGAATAGAATAAAATGGAAAAAAAAGTATGACAGTAAAAACTAATATGACTGAATGGTCTTAAGTTATTATCAACCAGAGGTGGACATATCCATATGTTATACAAAATTTTTATACCCATCAAGATTTTCATCACATCACAACAGATGATTTGTCAGAACTTAGTATTCTAATGAATGGTCAAACTTTCAAACACTAAGTAAATAGCTCAGTAGTCTCCCCCTGCACATGTGTTCTCTTCTACTGTTTGTCACCTGTTGTATTTGTCAGTGTCTAAAAGGTTTCTTTTTGTTTGTTTGTTTTTATTCAGAGTGCTGAGAAGCAGGGGAACCAGTTACACATGAATGTGTACAAGATGAAGGGACAGGCCTGTGGAGGTCCACTGAAGACGGAGGTGAAGGAGCTGAAAGGGGACCTCCGGCCTGCTCCTCCTTACCCATCCAGGGTCAAGACTGTGGACAAGGGAACACAGGTCACCCCAGAACGAGAGGCTGTAAGAGCACACATGTTTTCAGTTGCCATCAAACTTTCACATGTGTGTTTTTTTTCCCAAAGGTAATTTGAATTTGACTGTTGCAGGTGACTGTGAAGGAGAAGGGAAGCAAATCTGAAGATGAGCCTCCACCCATGTGGTTCAGAGCATACATGGAAAAGGTAAAGTATAAGTAATACAATAAAAACATTTATATATTTGCCCTTTATTTAACGTCTTCCTTTTTTTCCTCCATAGTTTAAGGATGAGGTGGTCAAAGAGGTGGTTGAACGAATGTGCAGTGACTTCTCTGGTCAGTGCTGTACTCACAAATCCTCAGATGGGCCACATGAAGCCAGCGGGGCCAGTGGGGGACCTATAGGACCCAGGCCTGGTCCTTCCACCTCAAACAGCTCCCTGGGCTACACACCAAACTGCAGCAGCTGCAACAAACTCACCTCTGAGGGGGCGTACAAGTGCAGGTGGGCAGGACAAAGTATTTATATAACTGTTTTTAGAAAGACAAAAGAAGGAGAAAGTAAATGTATTTATATTTATTTTGCAAATTAATATATGATAGAAGGAGTAAGATTGATTAGACCAGGCAGTGGCAAACTAAGGCCTGGGTGTTGGATATGGACAATTCAGTTTGGTAATCTGGTTGTCCAGTTGTGCATATTGTATAGTTGGTGTGTTTTGTCCCTGCAATAACCACGTCATCCCTATAGATGGCATAGAACTGGTTAAACACATTTTTTGCATTTTAGACTTTAACATGTAATTTATCTTAGCTTTTATGAACACTCTATTGTTCTGCTCTTAACCCAGCATCTGTGTCCAAATTCACCCAGTGACAACAATGCTCTGTCACTGGACTGTTTTCGACTCTTCAGGTCTTGATAATTAGTGATTCTGAGAATGCAAGTCACATGTCAACAATAACAGTATGTCCTCTTTCCTACGTCCACATGTAGCGTATGTCCATCCTGCATCCTGTGTGAAATGTGTCGACACAGCCATGACCCCAGCCACAACCTCGTCAGAACCAAGACACCTCTTTCCATCCCTGAGCATGGAATGTCGGGAGAGTTGAGGTAACCAGCCACCAAGACTGAGCATACATTTGATCCACTTCTAGAAATCAGTCACAAGAATAGATGAAAAAAAAGACAACCTGCAAACATTGTTCTAGCTGCTAAATTAGTTAGACTGGCTGTGTTCTGTTCTTGGAAAATTAAACTTTTGATGGTCAACAAATAGGTGTTCCTGATGACATTTCAAACTAGGTTCCCACGGCGAGGAGACAGGACGGTGCGCAAGGCCGAGCGACAACGCCTCAAAGCAGAAAGGCGGCAGCTCAGAGCTGAGGTAAAGGAAATCAAGAAGAAACTGAGACTGGAAAAGAGAGGGCTGCAGTGGAGTGGCCCCTCTACCTCAGGCAGAGCCAACCTGACAAACATGGCCTCGGCATCCACCCAGGTCCCAGCTCTGCCACCACACGCTGACTCAGACACAGCCTCAGGTCCAGCAACAGCACACGGTCCAATCCCTGCCCCGGTCCCTGATCCCCAGGCCTCCAGTCCAGAGTAAGCGCCACCTCTGGAGGGCGTCCGCCAGTGTTGGGTACCTTAAACCCAAGCATGGATGCAAAAATCTTTTTTTTCCAAGAAAAGAAATCAAAATATGCCATCTTTGTAATCTAGTCTGTATAAGTGTATCGCTGGCTGCTCTGAGGTGGTGGAAAATGTTGGAACTACCTCAATGTGAAAACTGCTGCTGCTGCTGCTTCCTAGATTTTCTAAGAAAAAATGTTTTTGAGCTGCAAAAAAAAAAAAAAAATCTGGGGTCCTGCCTTTTTGATTCGTAGAGAACAAAAGAGATGCGTAGTATAAGAAACCAGGGCTTTTTTCAACAATGCTCTGTACACTTGAAACTAGGGATCCCGAGGTCTCGCCCTCGTCCTTGGTGCCCACAATGGCTGCCTTGTTTCTGGATGAAAATCTGCCTGACGGCACCCGTCTGGAGCCTGGTACCAAGTTCATCAAATACTGGAAGATGAGGAACTCAGGCACAATCAGCTGGACCTCAGAGACTAAGGTATCGCTCCTCCCCACCGAGAGGACAGGCCTCACTCTCTCTCTGCTCCCTGCTTCACCTTCAACACCAGCTCCCACTCAGCTCTTTGCTTCTTCTTTTCTACTAATACTTCTTCAGTTTCTTACTCCGCTTATTCTCCTTCTGTCTGAGATGAGTATGGCTGAGTCATGTCCATGGATTGTGTTTATTTTTAAGTCTGTTTTAGTTCAGTCTGTGTGGTTTTGTCTATTCTGTTGTGTGACCTCAGCTGCATGCTCCTGTCTTTGTGCCTTTTCGCATGTGTATCTCTATTTTTTTTTGTTTTTGTTTATGTGTGCGTACAACCAGCTAATGTTCATGTGGGGAAACCTCGGACTGGCATCGGAGAAGAAGCGGGAGGTGCCGGTCCCACTGCTGCTCCCTGGACAAGTAGGAGTGGTCAGTGTGGCCTTTGTCGCGCCCGTGATGGAGGGGACCTACACCTCCCACTGGCGTCTGGCACACTGCGGCTGCCAGTTTGGCCCGCGTGTGTGGTGCAGCATTGTGGTCGACCCCTGCAACAACCGCAACACCCTGGGAACTCAGAGGAAACGACTGGCAAGTCTAACCAATGAGAACTTAGCTTCGTCAAAATGATACAAATAGTCATTACTAACAACTGTACTTTTTGAGATACGATGAAGCTCAATTTCACTGGAGTTACTAAGAGGTAACAAAGAAGCAATTACATCCAGTGATGTTCCTGTAGCTTCCATAGGGACATAAGACAAGGAGTTCCAAGTCCAAATGTTGCTAGAACCATGGCTGGCACACTATCCATCCACCATCCATTTTCTTGCATTGCAAATAGACGACAACTTCTGAAACTTCATCTTCTGAACTTTTACAATTCTGCAAATCAATGTATGTAGATAGGTTTGTCAAAAGAAAAGACTAAAACCAAATAACCACATAGGTCAACCTCAGAGATGTTAGTACCAGGTCAGCAGAACCACACGAGTTCATGTCAGTCACCAGACCCTGAAATGGAACACAGCTTCTTCACAGTGTACATTGTATGTTTGTAGTTTAAACCTATGGTGAGGACTGTGTTCCATTGGGTCCTGAAAATAAATAACTTTTGTTGCAGCTTGTATTTATATGTACTGGTTATTAACACTTTTACTGACGAGTTATTAACAATAGGCCACATCAGTTATGCTGCCCTTTTCCAAACCTATAATCGACTGACGTACTCAGCCCTTAAAACTCTGTCTCAGATAAAAATAATTAATATTAAAATTGGTCTTTATATTTGCATTAATGTTTTGGGTAAAGAGTTGTTTCTTACGTGCCATTGATGATAAGAAGCTGATGTTCTTGTCCATGTCTCAGAGGGAGGAGGTGAGGCTGCTGGAGAAGGACAGGGAGCTCAGGACTATCGATGTCAACCATGAGGACTACTACTTTCCCTCAGTCGACTTGCTGACCGCACAGGTGACACTTGGAGCTGATCACATGGGAGAGACAACCGCTGTGCTGCTCAGACTTCAACAGAAGGTCCAAACTGGAAGACTGAACTTTGTCTGTGTCTTTTAGGATCTGCTCTCATTTGAGTTGTTGGACATAAATATAGTGCAGGAACTGGAGAAGGTGCCCAACAACACTCCTGTTGGTGAGATAAACATAATTATAATAAGTGATAAGTTTCTTCCTTCATTTTACAAACATTGCAGTGACATTTCTGATTTTTCTCACCATTTTGTTTTAGATTTGACGCCTTGTATTTCTCCTCTGCCTCATGATCCACCTATATGGGAGAAGACCATAACTCTGTCAATAAGAGAAGACAAAGAGTTCACAGGTAAGAATGGGGAAAACACTAAACACATGGACGTGTAGATTTGTTTCTTGATCGGAACAATCATTTTGTGTATTGCTGTCCATGGATTAGGTGATAAAGTGGGGCAGCAGAAGGACTGTCTGGAGCCAGCACTTCTAGAGGAAGACAAAGAAGAAGAGATCAGTGGAGCTCAGTTCCTGTTTGAGACAGTCATTCGCTCCCTCACTTTAGAGGAAGCACCTGACCAGAGACCACCACGCAGAGTTCATCCTAGCCATCAGAAGCCTACGAGTAAGGAGACCTCAGTCACCTTCTGTCCAAAAGCACCATGAATTATTGATCGAGCAGTTCTTGATAGTTCTGTTGACCAGTTTCAGTCCAATTTCCAGTTTTTCATAGATGCAAATTATTTTATTACAGCAAGTCAATAGCAACAAGCAAACAAATCCTTAATTTTTGGTAATGAAAATTTGTGGTGTGTTTGATGCATTGAAAATGCATGTGTTAATCCAAGCTTTGACAAGCCTATGTTTTACATTGTTTCAATGGTTGATTTTGGACTTTTTTTGTTTGTAACAACATTCAGTTATTTCTCGCGGGCCAAGTGTTTGCATCGAGAAAGAAGTGCCGCCAAAGAAGGCTAGCGTGGAGGAGATCTGTGCTGTCAGACTGGAGAGTTCAAACACTGGCCTCAACCAGCTGAGCCCGGAGGAGCAGAACGGAGAAGGTCAGAGAAGGACGTTCACACTCCTGTGATGCTGTTGTGTTTTAACTCTCTCAAAGCTGCAACTTCACCTGCTACATTTTATCCTGTTTTAGAACTGGCGACTGAAGAACTTCACACCATTTTAGATCATGTTAAGATGGATGAAGACGGTGCACCATTAGACATGCAGGTCACTCAAGATGAGAAGCAGGAGGAGGGTGGAGCCAGGGGAGAAGACTGGGATGAGGTGAGGACGTTGATGATCTCAGGCTCATTTCATTGTTAGATGTTAGTTTTTTTATTTTCATGCCACTGCTGTGCCTCAGGTCTGCAGCCAAACCTCCTCGGCCTCTTCCTGCGACGACTACATCATCGTCCTGCCAGATTGCTTCGACACCAGTCGTCCACTGGGGGAGTCCATGTACAGCTCGGCCATGTCTCAGCCTGACGTCACGGCCACTGCAGATGCAGCGGAGACCTCGGTCAATTCTGACATACAGGAGGACACAGAAGATGACCGTGACTCTGAGTCAGCTGGGACGACACTGCTGAAAGACAGGCTGCAGAGGACAGAAGTGCTCTTAGCTGAAGACTCGGTCGTCCCACCTGTCCTTCCTGTTCACAGCAGTGTCAACCAGATGCTGTTTGCATCTCAGACTCTGGACGCTGTGACTCTCACTCCTGAAGTGGTGTCACCTCCGGCTCTGCCCGACCCAGTGGTGTCTCCACCAACTCTCTACTCACCCAGGTGAGGATCAGTTAGCACGGCCAAAGGTTATTGCATATAACAATAGATATATAGATACAGGGATAGCACTTATTAAAAATAATAATAATGATAATAGGTTTTATTTAAAAGTCCCTTTCAGGACGCTCAAGGACACTTTACATGATACATTTAAAACAAACAGAAAATCAATAAATAAAACAACATAAAACACAGGTTGAGAAAAGAGGTTAAGGAGAATAGGCAGTGCGAAAGAGGTGAGTTCTGAGAAGGGATTCGAAGGTGGGGAGAGAGTCACCGTTACGGAGGTCAGGTGGGAGGGCATTCCAGAGCTGTGGAGCAGAGCGACTGAAAGCTCTGGCCCCCATGGTGCTGAGGTGGGCAGGTGGCACAGAGAGGTGGAGGATCTAAGGCAGTGTTCCTCAACCTTTTCTGTGCCACGGCCCGGTTAAATGTCTTGTACTATTTGCACGGACTGGTTGTTAAGTTGTGACAGATAGATACCCCTTATTTAAAGTCAATTTCTGGTGTTCTGAAATATTTTCCTACCTATAAAATCTTCCTACCCGAATTAGCCGTGCATGCACACAAGGATTTCTCAAGTCCACTTAACCCATAATAATCTGCTACCAGACCAGTATACAAGGTTAGAATCTTGTATCAATGACTCTGCGTCATTTTGAGTTTATTGTTGTTGTCTTCACTGAGAAAATATTTCCTAATCAAATATNCATTATTGATGATGGAATCCTAGCCATTCTATTGGTCAGTTCTTTTGTTGATATGGATCAAGTGGAAGTAATAGACAGATGGGGCCAAAAGGAAACATTATTTCTCTGTGGCCCGGCACCAATTCAACCACGGCCCAGTGGTTGGGAACCACTGATGTAAGGGACCGAGTAGGGATGGTGACATGCAGGAGGTCAGATAAGTAGGTAGGGGCGAGGTGGTGAGTGGCCATGTAAGTAAACAGGAAACGTTTGTAGTGGATGCAGTACTGTATGGGAGCCAGTGAAGGTGATAAAGAACAGGGGTGATGTGATGGTGGGTTGGGGTCTTTGTCATGATCCGAGTGGCTGGGTTCTGGACCAATTGGAGTTTGTGTAGTGACTTTTGAGGGAGACCAAACAGGAGATACAGTAGTTGCACTAATCGAGACGGGAGTTAACAAGGCTATGGACAAGGACGGCAGTGTTGTGCGGGGTGAGGGAGGGGCGGATTCTGTTTATATTGCAGAGGTGGAAGTAAGCTCCGCGAGTGGTGTCATTGATGTGTGATTGGAACAAAAGTGTGCTGTCGACATTAAAAATGGGACATTATGGAGCAAATAAGGTGTTTTAGATAGTTTGGATTTATTTGAGGACAATAGGGTGTTTTTCCCTTTGATATAAATACAATTTGGGGTTTTTTTTGGGTACACCTTGGCAATTTTTTGGGTTGATGTTTGGTTGATTTTGGTTAATGTAATATTAAGACCTAGTCAAACCTTATTGATGCTCATGTAGCTGCATTTGTAGAGTAGTAGTTTCCGTTGTATCTGGAGGGGTTTTGCTTACTTGTTATAGTATTTAGGTTTTTTTATTATTGTAAAAGACCAGCATTTTCATGCCCTTCGCATCCAATAATATTTTTAAGACCTGTATCGTAACTGGCATCAAGTGACCACCCAGTATCCTGTACATCTTAAAATCACAATCTGTATTTTCGGCTGCTTTTTCTTGAATAATCTCTTTTCCACTGTACAAATACTTTTGATCTGCTGTATTTTTCAAGGTCTGAGGCACTGTACCTGGCCGAGGACCCCAGTCCTCCAGGCTGTGAACCATGTGAGCCCCATCAACCGAGGGTCCACCTCAACTGTGAGTTGAAACGAAAAGGACATGCTGTTCTTTGTTTTCCTTTACAAAAAAGGAAGTACTCCAGGGATTTGTTGCCCAAGCATATGTTCTAACATTACACCGTGTGCATGTGTGTGTGTCATTATTTCCTTATCTGTTCTGCAGTGTCATCTGGTCTTTCGAGATCAGCAGGCTCAGCATCCAGTGCCTTCGAGACGTACAACCCCAGACCCAGCAACGCTCTGCAGCCCAGGTGAAAAAAAACCCTCCAGTTAATATGAAGCTTAGTTTTACTGCAACAATCAGGCCAACATGAACACCCTGTCCCCCGTCATACTGTCACATAATCTATAACCTCACGTCTGTCTCTGTTCCAGGGGCCAAGGGGGCATCACTGAGGGACTTGTTAAAGGAGCTCTCTCTGTGGCAGCATCTGCCTACAAAGCTCTGTTCACTGGACCAAACTGTACAATACAGGTACACAGTACTGCAGCTTCAACAGTTGAATATACTTCATGAATTACTGGGGTAAAATAGATTTGTTTTAATATTTTAACATAATGGATGACATACTCTGAAATAGTCGGCAGTGGTGACCTAGTGGTTACAAGTGGCATGTGCACTACAGGTTCTGCAAGGCTTCAGGTTCCGATGCTCTGATCTTACAGTAGCACTGTTCTGATCCACATAACTTTCTGTGGGCTCACCATCCACAGGAAGCCTTACAGTATGGTGCAGTGTAAGTTGGGTGGCGCTAGCTGCCCCTGCGACCTGGCAACAGACAGGGAGATGGAGAGGACAAAAACTGCATTGTTCCTCTTGAATCTGAGGTTCAATTATACGCCAAATTCTCCGTTCCAATACCCTGGAGTAGAATCTCCCCAGGAGCCTGTGATCCTTCCGGTAGTTGGAGCACACCCTCCGGTCCCCTTTTTTAAAAATAGGGACCACCACCCCAGTTTGCCACTCCAGAGGCACCAACCCCGAATGCCACGTGATGTTGCAGGGCCCCTAAATGTGTAAAAAATGTAAATTGTCTTTAAACTTCTGATGTCAGGTTAAGAAGTCTAAGGTTCTGACACCCGAGTGACATCTATCTCACACTGTGCTCCTACTCTCCACCTCCCGCAGCGAGGCATCGACCCAGCCACCAGACAGGACCCTTCTATGATGGCCATGTTGCTAGAGATGGGCTTTAAAGACCAGCGACTGAACCAGAGGCTGCTGAGGAAGCACAGCTATAGCCTGCTGCACACGGTCAACGAGCTGGTGCAGATGGCCGAGGACGAGCAGAACTCAGCCATAGATGCTCTGGACTGAAGGAAAGGGGAAGCAGTGACACATATTCCGTTTTTGTTTTGAAAGAAAAGGTATAATCAGAGAAAATTGTTTAACCTCTGATGTAAAAAAAAAACAACCCCAAAAAGCTCTTACTTGTTCAGTATGTTTATCTGACTTTAGATATTCAAAGAAGGGGCTGATAAAACAGATTTTAGCAGAGGGTGATTTCACCATTCCAACCAAAAAGAAAAATCACCTGATAAAATGACAGGTGTAGAAACAATTTATATGAAAAACAAATGTATCATATTATAAAATCAATGAAAGGCAGTTTAAAATATATTTTACAAAAACTTTAAGGAGGAGAAATAAGAATGATCGCTGCAGAAAAGAAGCTTATAGAATCTAGATTTGTTTCAGCCTCTTGTCTATGTTTTACTGTCTATTAAGACTTTCCAGTTGCCGAATTCCATAACCATCTGTAGATGTTTGTGCTGAAAACATCTATGTTCAGTCAGCAGAGTTTGGTGTTGGTTGAACCGGTACTGACTGGATGGTTAAAACAGATCCCAGAGTCTTGATTCTACCTTTGTGGTGGCCTCTCAAGTGATGTTTGGGGGGATGTTTACATTGGCCTTTCAAGAGAAAAAAAAAGAAAGCGGTCTCTTTATTGCAGATGTGTATAAGAGACAGGTTCCCAATATAGAGCTCAATGACTTCATTTTGATGTGACTTTGACATACTGGACATGGACTCCAGACATTTAACTTGGTCCAAAAGTATTTTATCGCAACCAGTACAGAGGTGAGAAAGTAAATGGAATACACAG
>JAFBJS010010620.1:106326-117621 GCA_016785265.1 Paraplagusia blochii | reverse complement strand
GATGTGTATAAGAGACAGGAAAACATCTATGTTCAGTCAGCAGAGTTTGGTGCTGGTTGAACCGGTACTGACTGGATGGTTAAAACAGATCCCAGAGTCTTGATTCTACCTTTGTGGTGGCCTCTCAAGTGATGTTTGGGGGGATGTTTACATTGGCCTTTCAAGAGAAAAAAAAAGCACTTCTGTCTTGCAAACCTGGCTTGTTAACATGTCTGTAGACTTTTTTTATATGCACTGTATTCTCTGACCTGCTGACTTTAACGAAACAGTCATTTAACAGCTTCACACACACCTGCAGAAGAGTGGGTGGAGGTCAACACGTGACATGCCTTGTCTCCCTCGGCCTCAGAGCTTTATTGTGCTGGATATGAAAATGAAGAAAATGTCAATTTTGTCCTGCTGCTGTAGCTGCTTCCTCTGCTCTGCTTCTTCTCCGGGACTTTGGCTTTTGGTCTCCTGAAAACTAACAGGCGCAGGTGAATGTTGTGGAGATAGAGAAGCCAGCTCTTTTCGTTTCTAAAGATAATGCTGTGTTGATGTGGTGGATGTTGGGGCCCAAGTGCCACTGTGGTAGTCGTTCCAAACACACATTTCCAACTCTTTCTGGATTATCGTAGTGAAACCTGCCTAATCAATGCAAACTTTCTTCTCTATCAGAGTACTGTTATTTTAGATGTTGACATGTGGAATGTAACTGTCCGAACGCGTCGCTGTTTGGACTTCTCTGCGTTTTCTACTGCTTTTTAGGAGACACCTGCATGACAGGTAGAGGCTTTAGGGACAAGTTGTGTCTTTTTTTGTCTTAGCACAGTCACAGTGGAAGAAGTCCTGCTCTTGTTGAATCCTCTAAACCCCATTGCCTGCATTTTTTTTTCCCATGCAACTGTCATGTCACCCTACTACCAACCTAGATGTCTCCAGCAACACATTCCATGGTCCTTAGGTGAAACAGAGTACACGTCGTTTCATTGCCTTTAACAACAACAATAGTTTCTATTTTAGTGAAATATATATTATACATTTGATTGATTTTGGTGAGAGTGTACAGTGTGTGATGTTCCTGTTGGGTTCAGACGTTTCTGTGTACGTGTGGTTGAAGGTTTTTAAACCATATTTTCCAACGTTGATGATTTTTATCATGATTATCGACTCAAGACTACAGAGCTATTCTGAACATATACATACCGTGTGCGTGTATATATATAAACATATATAAATATATATGTACCCATGAGTGTCAAACTATTCTTCTGCCACAGAGTGTATTTGTTCAATATCTTTCTGCTGTCAATTCACCAATAAACTATTTGCACATCTCTGTAGACTTATGACTGCACTTGTAACAGCAGGAGGTACAGTCTGTGTCCATAGGAAGTTTTTACTGGTTTTGCTTTTTTCATTTATTAGAAATTGTCTATGAGGTTGTATTTAACTATCTATCCATCTTCATCCTTGTATCCATTACTGGGTCATGGGGCAGCATTTTCCATAACTTTCACCCAAAAACCTTCACTGCACTGTACCAGCCTCTTAATGAATCTTCCTGCAGGGATGGTGAGTCCACAGCCAACAGGGATTGGATGTTGTCCAGGAGGTGAACCCTGGAGTTCCACACTAATTAAACAGACACATCCCCTGGGCCAAAGTTTCACTTGTATTTTTGTAGACCCACAGAAACAGACTGAGTTAAATAATTTAAATGCCATTTTTAGTTTCATCACCTGTTTTGGACAAAATATGGATTCTTACCTGTCAAGCAGAAGGTCCTGTTCAAATCCACCTGGGCCCCATCTGGAAGTGTGTCAGAAAGGTGTGTATACCAGCCAGGACACCTGAAGAGATACATAAATAATTGGATTATCTAAGGGCAGTCTTGAATATTATAATTAATATTAATATTATTCCTTCATTTTCAACTGCTTGTCCGTTGCCGGAGCAGCTGGTGCCACCCAAATGACATGGTGTTATATTGTGAAGCTTCCTGTGGGTGGTGACCCCACAAGACGTTATGTGGGTCTGGATGGTGCTATGCTCAGATCACATCAGTGGTAACCTGGCAGCTGGTGGAGTCAAACCAGAAGCCTTGCAGACCCAAGTCCACCTACTATACCACTAGACCAGTGGTACTTAACCTTGTTGGAGCTACCGAACCCCATCAGTTCCATATGTGCATTCACCAGACCCGAGTAAGTTTGTGTGTTTTGACCTCCGCGCTGTCCTGACCTCAGCAACAGAGGCTCCACCAAACCCCCAGGGTTCAATTGAACCCAGGTTAAGAACCACTGCACTACTACCACCAACTTAAAACATAAAAATAAAATGACAAAACCAAACTTAACCAAACCAAAGCAGAAAAGTTCCTATTCCAACTGCTTCAGGTTAACATGTTGAAGAGAATTTTGACATTTTATTAAGTATGAGGAAGTGTGCACAAAACCAGTGCAGAGGGATGAGCCTTATCCCTGAATACCTGATGTTATTTCAAACATCAGGTTTCAACACAGATAAACTGCTGGTTGTGACGACAACAACCCCAGAATGAAACCCAGGATCAGGACTAATCTCCCCCAGTGGGCTGAGAGAGATGATCCAGAGGATATGGAGCTCTTTGAGTCTGTGCTGTTGTGTTTGTGTTGTTTTGCAACATTAGTGTGTCGAGGAAGTTTAACGTGTGAGCGCAGGCTGCTCATTGACCTATGAGGCAGAAGAAGAAGGAAGTGATCCTCCCAGTCCACACTGTGGAGCGGCTGGGGCTGCGAAGCTCAAAAGTCATTTGCAGCTCTACTTCACAGCAGCCTGTAGTGGTGCTTCAAGGTAAGAAAGATTTAATTGGATTGGCACCACCCCTCACATGGATCACAACTATTGTTTAACTGTATATATGTATAAAAAAGGTAATGTACTCCTTGTTCTTATGTTTTTCATATTGTCCAAGTGACAGATGTTTTATTCTAAAAAGTACACAATGAAACTGTAGTAAATCTTTGGTTAAATGTATCAGTTATATTTAAATGCATTTGTGCAACAAGAAGCTTATACTATTTCACACACTGGTTTATTTGGACACTTTGATGCAATAATTTTGGCATGATTTACAATAAGCTCTCACATTAATATATTTATATATATGTATATAAATATATACATGTATACACACACACACACACACACATATATATTTCTTTTTTTTGGCTTTTCTCGGGTGATTTATTTCCTATATTTTGAAATAAATTGAACTGAGAGCTGAGTTTTGAGATTCTGCAGTGAAAACAGCTTGTGTGTGTTCTCTAAACAGAACAAACTAGTTCACTCTCTCATGTGAGCACTTCAAGAACAGACAGGTTTTAAAAAAAGATTGTGAGTCAACACACTGAAGTTAGAAATAAGATATGCTCAACACACGGCAACCCTGTGAACACAATTCCTGCTCAAAGTTAGGATAAATATCCACGACTGGAGATATTAATGCATTAGACATGACAAACATGTATAGCAAAGTCTTATTCCAGTATAACAGGTTTATGCTGGATTATAATCCATTATCTTCAATGTTCAAATTGTATTCATGTCCAAGAAAGTCATTATTTTTATACGAACATTTGGCTTGTCTATAAAAACAACTTTTATCACAACAACGTGATGCCAATAATCTTTCCATCAATAAACTAGTTTACCAGCAGCACATACTGTCTAGGATTTCAATAAAATGCTGACATGCGGCACAAGATTAAACTTTTATTGGCCCTTTGAAGGTCTGCGTTCGTGAGAATTAACTGAAGTTATGCATAAATGCTTAAATACTTTTAGCACTCTTTACGCCATCTGTAGGGGAAACATGGGCATATATACGTAAAACCCCATACATAACAGGTATGGTTGACAGGCCTTGGTTTGCCCATACCTGTCATAGAAAAATAGACAGAGTCACCTTTTTTTCATGATTGATAATATATATTTTTTAGAACTTTCTTTTTTAGAATCTTTCAGGAAATTGCAGTAGGGGGATTCGAACCGTGGACCGTGCGGACCCAAGTCCGCTTCCTTAACCACTAGGCCACCAACTGCCTCAAAATAGTAAATCCTCATTGAGGATTGGGATTCAAACCCACGCGTGCAGAGCACAATGGATTAGCAAATAATAGATAAATAGATATGAATAGATCTGTCCAACAACCTACAATCATATGTCCTGTTGTCATCTAGGTCTTCAACTGGATCCTACGCTTCTATAACGTGTCATGTACAAAGCGGATGAGGAGGCCCCCACCATAGAGGTCACCGATGTGACCAGTGGGAGAGAAAGGCAGGGACTATTAAATCCTCCGTATGGATCTGTCAATGGACACTCAAAAAAAGACATCTGCCCCACGTGCCGTGGGACGGGGACGATTCCTCGAGGTTCGTCTGACTGTCTTACTGTGAATTCATGCCACTGTTAAAAATTTAAAGGAACCTGAAAGTCAAAGTGGAAACTGACAAACTTTCTCTTCTGCTTTGTGGTGATAACAAAAGTCAGACTAACGAAGATTTTATATCTGGTCTTTTCCTTGAGTTTTATGTGTGTGTGTGTGTGTGTGTGTTGACAGGTCATGAGGACGAGCTTGTGGCAGTCATACCCTGTAATGATGTGCGATTGAAACCAAGACGCACGTGGGTATCACATTTACACCAGCTTCATGTGAAATACATTCGTGGAAAGATATTTACTAACTAAGCGTTTCAGTAACTTCAGCTTTCCTTCCTCTACTGCTAAAGATTACTTAACAACATTATATATAGATAAATAATATGACAATACACAATTTAACTTCACTTTTACTTCTCATATTTCTATTATTAGTACACACTTACAACATATGCAGTCCTTTATATCTAAACGTTCAAATAATTTATGTCAATACGTTTCATCAACCAATCACAGAGCAGCTACTATGTTATTCAGTTGGAGGACAGAGTTAAGACTTCAGGTTTTAATGTTTAAAGAAAAGTAAGAATAAAGACATGACCATGTCTGGTGAGCAGCAGGGAACAAACACCAGGGTTAAAGTTACATGAGAACATCCAAGGTGGCTGAGGCTCAGAAAGTCAACAGTAACTTCAGTAATTATGCAGCAGAGCAGGTCAGCATGAACAACACGTCCAACCTTGAAGCAGATGGACTACAGCAGCAGAAGAAAAAAAAAAAAAAACAGGAAACGTAATATGTTCCTGATTAGGTGGCCTGAAAAATAAATACAATAAAGCAATAACATACATTTGGTAGAAGAATGATCCTAGAGATGGAGCTACCAGGTAGGAGACAAAGAGGAGATTGATGGATGCAGTGAGGGAGGACATGGAGGTAGTTGGAGTCAGAGTAGAAGATACAGAGGACAGGGGGAGATGGAAAACATTTTTTTGCTTTTAGTTGAATTGGTCACTAATTTACTTTAATTAAGCCATTTTCTTCCTGGTTCTGTATTTCAGGATTCTCTACGTGTTTTCCTTTGTGACCCTGTCGACCTGTCTGTGTGTCTGCTGCCTCATCCTCTTCTTCTTCTTCCCTCGGAGTGTCTCCCTGACTCCTGTCTCAGTTGTCTCAGTCATGGTCTACTTCACACCAGAGACGGTGGACATCCAAGTCACAGTGAGTAACAGGCTCCTCTACGGTGACATGAAAATACTAATCAAATATTTGACCTGATCTGACTGTAGTCTGTGTCTGTGTTATCCTTCATCCATGACTTAAAAAGATTTGACCCAAAAAAGTCAGTTTAAACTGAGATAAATGACATATTAAAGTCATTCACAAGGACAGAAATGCTGGAAAGATAGAAGTATAATGACCATTAACTTTTATTTGATAATTCTGAGAAGTTTGCTGGTCTTAAATACAAAGATGAATGGGCTGCATCTGGGCCCCGAGCCTTAGTTTGCCCTGGACTGACCTAATCTGTCTTCTTCACCCCTCAACTTCTTGTCTATTTATGGAACTGTCCAGATTGCGCTCACATGACAGACTGTCACCAGAAGCTGAAGTTATGCAAAGTTCAAGGTTCTCTGTATTTTTTTACAACGTGTTTTTTTTTTCTTTTTTTTACAGAATCTCATCAACATTACCAACAGGAACTTTGTCCCGGTTGAAATCGCAGATTTCACTGTTCAGGGTCTGTTCAATAATACACTTCTTGGAAAGACCAAAATTTCTAACATGACTGGAATCAAACCTCGCACTGACAATGCAGTAAGTGAACACAAAACAACAATTATAAAATGTATTTATTTTTCAATGTTTTTGGTTTTTCATTTTTTCTAGGGTTATAAAATAACCGCTGATCTGTCAATTTCTGAGCCAGGATTAAAGTAAGTATTTGCAACAGTAGATTATTTTTTTGTAAACAGCTACTAAATACTTTTAAATCCACACTTGTACTGTTTCATTTCTTTAAGCTTCTACTGCAAGTCTCACAAAATACAGATCCACACATTATTTCTGGAACTGCAGTAAGTGACGCCCTGTTTGACTACAGTCCACAGAAAGAAAGTGATGTTGATCTGAAAAAAAGCAGGTGATCAAACCTGGTCAAAACAACAATCTGAACCACATTTAATCTTTACTGTGCTTTAATATCTTGGTCGACGAGCTAAAGCTGTACTGTGCACTGCACTACTTGGCCACTAGAGCTCAGCACAGTAACATTACACACACTGTACACTCAGTGCTGTAAAATGTTATGGTGTGTTGACATTTTTTGTTTAGTGTCCATCTAACTGTGTTAGGTTTGTCTTGTGTGCGTGTCTCACCTGATCTTGCTTGTCCTCTTTTCCACCACAGAATGACTATGAACATTTCATACCTGTCCCACACGGAGCAGGTGTCTCTGAACTCCTTTGAGTACATCGACTGTGGCAACAACCAAACAACACCACGGCCAATAAGACATGTCATCCGATAACTTAAACCCATCTACAGATCTTCATTTCTCTGGGCTTCACCTCTTAATCTGTGAGACATCATCAGAAAACTGTGCCAAAAACAAGTGTTTGTGTAATTACTCCATATTTTAATGTTTGAATCATCTGCACTGTTTGTGACTTCACGATGCATCTGTGAATATTTTTTTTTTCTGCAAGGTTTATACTGCAGGCTGTGCTCAGAGGCACTTTATCAAACCCTGGTATTCAGGGTCAGATATTGCTGGCTTTTTTTTTTAAACATTCTGATTTGCACATTTTGATTGAAATAAAGAAAATGTTTTGTAGAATTATGATGGCTGAGAATCTTCACTCTTTGGGCAAAGTGGGATTGTCCAGGTCCAGGTGTGGTTCCTTAACCACTAGGACACCACTACCTAGTGAGAGGTTCATTTCTGGAAATCCAGTGATAAACACACAGGTGGATACGCACGTCTTTTAAAATAATAACAACGATAACAACAAAGATTTATACCTGAAATCATCATATTACCAAAGATAAGATAGATAGATACAAAAACAATACAATAGAAGGATAGTGTTAAAGTATGGAGAAACCTGAAGTTAGTTGATAAGTATGTGTATATATATATATATATATATATATATATATATATATCAGTAGGTTAGGTAGTTATAATAATTAGAATTCGTTTTAACTCTCTTAGAATAGAGTTTTGGTATAAACACAAAATTGCAACCAGCAATATGGATTTCTAATAGGCTGAAATGGCTACACTGGTCAGTTCTCTTACTTCAAAATTCCAAATACTATGTATATGTCTTTGTAGTAAATTATATATATATATATATGTGTATAAGAGACAGCATATATACATATATACATATATAGAAGAGAGGCCTGTGTCAATTATTGAAGTCAAATACACATTATGTGTCAAGTTCTGATAAAAGAAAAAATATTTTGATGTATGACTACCGCACAAATATATTGTCAATAGTTGTTATGACGACCTAGGAACTGACAGGTGTTTTTCTTCAATATTAGGTTCATTTTGTTTTTAAAAGTAACCACTAGGTAGCGCTAATGCTTTCCTTTTCAACATCCCTGCACACAATCATTTAATTCAAAATAGGTCGAAAAGATGTAGAATATACACAAATTTGGGAACCATTCTTTACTAACAAGTAGATTCGTGTAAATAAGTAAATAGTAAAAATCATTTGGCGGTAACAGTTGTGACTATAACTGAGAATGAAAAGACTCACTTTCTATATTAACTCCAGCAGTATATCATTAACCAGGTAACTAAAAATATCACATATTTCACTAAGTGTTTCTGAAACAATACCATGAAGTTTCTCAGTCTCCCCTCTTTCTGCCTGAATCCCTGCTTAGACCTACTTTACAGCAGGGGGCGTGGTTAAACCAAATGCACGTGACTGTGACATCACTCGGGCTCTAGGTGCTGGGTTCTCCGGAGAGTACTGTGTGTGTTCGCCTCAGCTGCTGCTGCTGCAGGAGCAGGAACCGATGTGACCGGTTGGTTGGTGGACTATGGACGTGTTTGTTTCCTGCGGTTGGATCCTCGGAGGCAGATTTAAAGGTAGGGATGTTGACGATGTGCAGCCATTGGACCACTTTGTATGTTCCCCCCAGTGTATACAACTGCACCGACTATAGTTAGGAGTTAATCTTTCCATTGGCGCATCGACTACATTGATCAAAAGTTGATTAAATTAGTCGCGGGAATAAAGATTGGAAGAGAATTTATAATTTGCATGAGTGACTTATACTGAATAACTTGTGTTTTTTTAGAGAAATGCAAGAGTGAGGCGTTATTTTATCATGTTATTGTTGCAGTCGGATTATGTCAGGGTGATGTGCAAACATGCGGCGGCTGATGTCTGATGCTATCTGTCAACAGCAGGGTCGCTCCTGCTGCGGCAGTCTTCAGAGAGTGCAGCAGTAAATACAGAGCCTTCAGCATGATCTACCCGCAGCACTAAAAGAGAAAAAAAAAATCAATCCACCTCATGCAAGAGCACCCCTCAGATTTAGCAGCCTTAAGAGGATTAGCCTCGGCAAATAAGACTCCAGATAACTGCAGATACACTATTAACTTTGGTCTGACGGTGTAATGTGACACTGAGGTTTGTGATTAGGATGTGAGGCAGGCACAAATGACCTGGAGAGAATAAAGCATAAAAATCACATCAAACTCATCCTCTCAATCAATTTAGTAGATCACAGCAAGTACACACACACACACACACACACACACACACACACACACATATATATAAATGCATACATAGAGAGTAAATAATAATACTGCCATTTAAATGCAAAGAAAAGTTCGGTCCAGTTCCACTTTACAGAATCCCAAATATACAATTGCAGGTCAATGATTATTATGCAGGTGTAGATATATGTATATAAAGTCATGGAAAAAATATTATAAGTCCACTCTGCTGTTTTCTTCAATTCCTTGTTCATCTTAATGCCTTGTTCCACTAAAGGTTTATCACCTGGGGGAAACAATGAACACAAAACCATGCAATGACTAAAAGCACTGTATTTGTCAGTACTGTACAATGTTAAGTGAAAGGGCCGTGATTTTTGTCACTGTCAATAAAACCATGCAAAATGGCCAGAAATCAGCTCTGAAATTAAACTGAATTATGAGCCTTTTTTGTTGTTATTATATTTGTCCAGATTAATGCAGATTAAGTGGATGCAGACTTTTAAATGGACAAGAAATTAAAGAAAGAGTGGTCTCATATTTTTTTCCATGACTCTATATATACAGTATATATATATGCACTGAGACCCCTACTGGGTGCATCTCTGCATGTTTTCCCTTCTCCTTCATCCCTCTCTTTTTTCCCACTTTTAATTCCTGGTTAATTAGAACTTCCAAGACCGCTGTTCGTCTTCCCTTCACTTGATTGAGCCGTCAACCACCAAGCTGTGTCATTTAGCCCTGTACTAACCCCCCCCCCACAGCCCATTCCCCTTCCCTTTGTGCAGCTCTGCTTTGTGCACTCTCCGTCTTTCTATCAATATTTCGCACTTTCGCTATACCATCGCCCACTCATGCCTGCCACAGCCACAGTGGTGGGTCGTCTCTCATCTTGGGGGCTGCTAAAAATAGAGAGACGCAACAAGAGAGGCAGAGACAGATTTTCCTTCTTAAATGCTGAGGAAGTAGCTGTGGTGTGGTGTCTGTGCTGCTTCCTGGACTGGAGTCATGTCTCTGTCTCCTTGAACAGAGGAACCAGAGGAGAATTCCACCTCATCTTCAAGAGGTTCCTGCTCTGTACCTCTACATCACCTTGTTCCATTGTTTTTTTTTTTTTTTGTTCATTTCTTGCTGATGGTGTGGACTACAATATAATAAACATGGAACCCTTATATTTAACTTTTGATATTTGTCCAAATATGTACATATATATATAATAGTTTTCCATTTGTGGCCTTTATGTAGCTAAAACGTCTTTATCTAAAAAGAGTAATAAAAAGTCATAATATTTTATATATTATGACATTTGTATTTGCTGTATTCATACGTCTTTGGATGTGGTGATTTTCACATCACTGAAAATGCATATATAATATTATTTATTTATGATAATAACAACATTTTACTGTTGGATCATTTTAAAACGTATTGAAGATGGTTGAAAAATAAAATCCACTAATATCCATTTAAAACAGTCAGTTAAACAAATATGGAAAATGCCCTGAAATTGTTTTTTTTTTGTACAACTACAACCACCTGATGAGGAGATACAACTTATTTGGTTTGTGTTAGAAAAGGCAGAAGTAGGACAAATGAAGAATTTAGTATTGGTTGTAGAATAAAAGAATAAAAATGTAAAATTAAAATGAGAGTGTTCCAGCTGGTACAGAAAGTTAAGAGTCTGCCTATAATTTCTGTGCCGTGCATAATCCTAAAGCTGCAGGCTCTGTTTATCTAATGATTCCGTAACCAGGGAGAACATTCTTTAAAGGGATTGTTATCTGCATAAAGTAAAAAAAAAGTCACTAATCAGATTTTAAACAACTTTTTCTCTGAGTAGGACAGAGAGTTTGTAGCCAAGGACGGTGTCAGTGCCTCCGACTGGAATTTAAATTAGTGCTGGTTAAAAACTGAATACAGGAAACTTTAACATCTCGTTTGTCTGTATCACCAACAGCTTCTGGGGGGAAAAAAGAAAAAGCAACTTCTAACTTTTATGTTATGTTAAGTTAAAATCCAGAGACAGTTTTCTTGTAGAAACAGTGAGCCCAACATTTTTTTTTATCATTTATATATATATATATATATATATATATATATATATATATATATATATATATATATATATATATAT
>JAFBJS010010620.1:85084-106266 GCA_016785265.1 Paraplagusia blochii | reverse complement strand
CAAGATTAAGATTAATAAATTTTTTTTGTCATTGTGATTCACATCACAGTGCACAACGAAATTTGGCCTCTGCCTTAACCTATCACCAAGTGAGCTGTTGAGCTGTTGAGCTGGGCCGATACCATGCTCAGGGCACCTCAGCGGTAACTTGGCGGTAGAGGGATTTCAACCTGGGACCTTGCCGACCCAAGTCTGCTTCCTCACCCACTAGGCCATCAACTGCCCTAAAAATAAATATGAATAAATGTATCTATTCCTGTTCAGATGCCCTTCAGAAATCTCACCCTGTAACTGTGGTCATATTTAGATGGTTAAAAAAAAACTTGAGTGACAGAAAAAGACGAACGACATTCATTCAAAAAAGGCTACAGAAGACACTTTTTGAGAAACTGCACCAATAATCCATCATCGTCAGGTGAGGGTGAAGCTCCCCGGTGTGACATCACCCCCTGTTCTTGTTATCCAGTTTTTTTACATAGGCCAACCACGACCATCCAGGTCCTCAGATCTGTTCCCAGATCAGCTCTAATGAGACGGCAGTAATGGATCTCTAGGGGCAGACTTTTAGTTTAGATGGTCTGCAAACAGTGGTCAGCTGTCATATCGTCTCAGACACAGTTGGGCCAGCATCATTAGTGTGTGTTTTCACACTGCTCAGTACTCATTAGTACTGACCCACCATTAGAGGAGAACACACAGCAGAAAAAAAAATCACACTTATACAGACATGTAAATACAAAATTTAGCCCAGAGTTCCTTCATTCCAGGGCAGTAAAATGTCATTGGTGTCGTTGTTAGACAGAGGAAACACTGATGTGCTGTAATATTATTACCAATTAGAACTCCAGTCCAAGTGTCTGTGTTGTCTTTTTTGGACATATCTTAAAGAAAGGATTTTTTTTTAATTTAAAGCAAACTCCTTGTCATTGTGATTCACACCACAGCATACAACCAAATGTCACCTCTACATTTAACCCATCACCAAAGTGAACAGTGGACAGATTTGAGCGTCCAGGGAGCAGTAAGTGGGGACGATACCATGCTCAGGTCACCTCAGCGGTAACTTGGCGGTAAAGGGATTCGAACCCCTGGGCCTTGCAGACCCAAGTTCGCTTCCTTAACCACTAGGCCTCTTTTTGTCACCGTATTTGGAACAAATACAAATAAAAGCAGCTTGTACAATCTGAACTTAATCATTGTGGTATTTAAATTACCCTGAGGACTGACTGACTGTCTCCAGTGTCCATCATGCTCTCATAGGTATCAACTTCTTCATCTCCTTCCGGCTTGTCCCTTTTTTCAGGAGTTGCCAGAGTGAGTCATCATTTTCCATCTTCCCCTGTCCTCTCATCTTCTACTGTGACTCCAACTACCTCCCTGTCCTTCCTCACTGCATCCATCAATCTCCTCTTTGTCTCCATTCTGGTAGCTCCATCTCTAGGATCATTCTTCTACCAATGTATCCTCTGTCCCTCCTCTGAACATCTCCAAACCATCTCAGATCCTGTCCACCCTTGTCTCTCCTAAATAGAACCTCAGCATCTTTGACTCCTCCACCTCCAGCTCTGTCTTCTGTCTTCTACCTATTCCTAGTGTCTCTAATCCATCCATCATGGCTGGTCTGTTGGAAGTTAGAAGTGAAGTTTTTTATACCTGACAAACTCTTGTTACTTAGGAACAGCACAGATGTCTCTGTCTAGTTGAACTGGACAACCGTGCACAGCTGATATGACTGCATTACACAGCAAGGCTTGAAAGAATCAGCGTGTTTAACAAAAAGATATAAATTACTTTTTAGGAGGAGAAAAATGCCACCTGTTCCAAATAGAAATACAGCAAATACAGCAGGGCAATATAGTCAAACACCAGTGGAGCTGACATAGACTTTGAAGAATATTTCTGACGTGTTTACTTGGTGATATTTATCTGTTTTTTTTAGCCAGAGGAGCTCACCAACGTCCTGGAGATCTGCAACATTGTCTTCACAAGCATGTTCTCCCTGGAGATGATCCTCAAACTCACAGCTTTTGGCTCATTTAATTACCTCCGAAATCCATACAACGTCTTCGACGGAATCATCGTCATCATCAGGTACAGGTTGAAGCACAATTTGTAATTTGTAAGATTTGTAAGATTTGTAAAAACAAAAATGATATGAAAAAAAATTGTGCAAAGTGCAAACCCTCAACAGTTTCTAAACGATTCAGTTTAAAGAACATGGGAATACAATTTAATTGTTTACTGCAATACTTTGTCAAATTGCCATCTAAGTTTGTTAAAAGATCCTCGTGTACGTTCGTGAACAAAAGACGGCGGTGACAGGGGTTGTTGTTTTGTTGTTTGTCGTCAACACCAGGTGAGTGTTTTGAGTAAGGGCTGAGGCAGCGCCTAGGGAGCAGTGTGGGGGGGGCACCTCAGCGGTAACTTGGTGATGCGGCATTCGTACCAGTGGCCCTTGTGGCTGTCTCTTATACACATCTGTTAAAAGATCCTCGTGTACGTTCGTGAACAAAAGACGGCGGTGACAGGGGCTGTTGTTTTGTTGTTTGTCGTCAACACCAGGTGAGTGTTTCTGCTTTTGATCTGTGAGCTTTTTCATTTTTTTTTTTTTTTTTTTTGCATCCAATTCACTTGGCTGAGCAGGTTAATATATGACAGCTATTATAATTTGCAGATCAAATAGACATCAAAGCAACTACAACGGAACAAGATCAAATGTGCAGCATGTCACAGAAGATATGTTGTTTTTTTTTTTCCCATCTGTCTTCTTATGCTTGACACATTCCCTCTTCATCTCCCTGTCCTCCGCTATTCACACAAAGCTGCTATGCAAAGGTGCCCTCATTCAGCATTTGCTGCAGCATGGACGATGTTATTTGCAGGTGTTGAATGCACGCTTTGATGGACACTCTGCTAAAGGACAATTTTCTTCAAAGACAGCTTTTTTTTTCCCATGGTCATGATGTGTAAATGCAGAAACCATGAAGGACAGGATCAAACTTTTTGATGTCTTTTGTATGATTTCATCCCTGCACATAAAATACACACAGTTCAATAATTGATCATTGATCTTATAAACATGGTTGTATGAAGACAAAATGAAAAGACTTTGAACGTAAATTAGGGATGTCTGATAATTTAATGTCAACCGACATCAACAAAAAATGTAATAACTGTAAGAATCGCTGCTGTTTTTTTTTTCTCTGACAAGGAAAACCTGACAACGCAAAGCCGGAGTTTGCTATATGAACTGTGCCTATGGAAAGGTTTGGGGAAAAACAGCTGTATAGAAAGCTGAAGGTCACTAGATGGCAGCATAACAGCTCATTTTTTTTATTTCAGTAATCAGGGGACAGTTTATGTAGTGCTCTCAGGTTGTTACCGTGATTGGAAATTGACAATTGGACAATTCACCATATTGGACATCAGAAAAGTTAACATCCCACAATCCCTCTTGATTTGCTGTATATATGTTTTTTTATCTCCCAGTGTCTGTGAGATTGTGGGTCAGTCTGACGGCGGCCTCTCCGTTCTGAGGACCTTCCGGCTGCTGAGGGTGTTGAAGCTGGTCAGATTCATGCCTGCTCTGAGGAGACAACTGGTGGTCTTGATGAAGACTATGGACAACGTTGCAACCTTCTGCATGCTTCTCATGCTTTTTATCTTCATCTTCAGGTAAAGTTCTCCGTCTCTGTATTTGTGTCTCTTCTAGAAACTGACGCTTACATGACCTATTGTAGAAAACAATGCCTATAAATAAGCAGAAGAGGACACACTTCTCCGTCTCCTGGGATTTTATTGTATCAAAAGCTTTCTGACCAGAGCAGGTCCAACACCAATCTCATCTGCAGTCTAACCAACAAATCCCAAATATTGATACAGGCATGTTCTTCTTCTTCAGTTCTTGGACATTCTTAGACAGTTGCATCACAAGACATTTGACAGACCTCTGGAATGTAGAATGTTGTGTCCTGCACCCGGACATTGACCTGGATACTTCTTGGGTCTGTTATCCAGGCACCAGTTTCTGTGGTGTCTTTCAAACCGTGGGCACTAATCAGCGTTAGGCAAGTTACTTTAAAAAAGTAACAAATTACTTTACTAGTTACTGCTCTGAAAAAGTAACTAGTTATGTTACTGGTTACTAAATAATAAAAGTAACTAAGAACTGGTTACTTTACTTTATATAATTATATATTATATCTTTATTGTAACCTCAACTTGCCACTTGCTTGTGGGTGTGTGCTGCAGCAAGAAGACCCGCCCAGGTCTCTTTCTGATTGGCTTAACCTGAAACGTTAACCTATGTCAACCAATCATCACTCCCTTCCAACGCAATGTTTCAATTAGTGTGCACGGCCGTCTTTCACTCATGACTGTGAGAGTTACCACACACACACACACACACACACACACACACACACACTGACAGACAGCAGACAGGCTCCACTGACACTCAGTCCTCTCTCCGTGGACGGGAGAAACTGTCCATTTGGACCACAGATAGTAACGAGTAACAAGCCCCTTTACAGTAACAATAACGGCGTTACTGAATGGGAAAAGTAACGCGTTACGTTATTAGTTACTGAGAAAAGTAGTTTAGTTATGTCACGGCGATTCAAGTAACGGGTTAGTCCCAACACTGGTACTAATCTTTCTACAATTCTACAATGACATTGCACATCAATATTGTCCAACACTGTCTGTTCATAACGACCAATTCTCTACACGGACCTTACATACATACATACATACATACATGGAGCATTTCATGTCATTTCGAAAGTTAATCGTGACAAATGATTTTCAACCTTTTCCAAATTGTGATGCTGTTCTGGCACAGGGCTTATCTGGTTTCCTTTACTTTTGCTGAACATCTTCAGTGGAAACACAGGTCGCAGTGATCTGCAGAGGTTAATAACCCCAGGTGCAAAATAATGAGCCGACACCGGAGTAGATGTTGAGATCTTAACAAGCCGACACTTAAAAAACTGGAGCCGTGTAATAAGCAGGCATTTGAACGCACGGCTACAGTGGCTGTATGAAGAGGATCTTTGACACGATGAAGAAATCGCATCAGTTGGATTTATTTCCTCTGCCTTTAAGCTTCACATCGTACCATTACTCCAGAACAGTAGCAGTCATACATACAGATGAACGAGGTCAGTTTGAAAGCACACCTTCTGTTATTATTCACTGAGATTTTAATAAACACAAAGCAAATATTACAGCATCACCATTTACGCTCTTTGTGAAAATCGCAGAGGTTAGAACACAGCTTCTAGTGGTGTCTAAAAAAATTAAAATGGTAATTGAATCCAATTGTTACCAGGAGCCAGTGCAATAAACAGCACTTTATATCCATTATTACATAATTATAGTTATTTTTTTTGGCAGACATTTAATCTTGTGTCACTAAACAAACCTGTTATTTTATGTACAGTGTTTTCGGAATAGAGCTCAGAGTTTGGCAGTGGGAGGAAATTAATATGTGGACCAATCAATAACCAAATGTACTCCTGTTTTGTTTTTTTTTTGTCTTGTTTTTTATCAGTATTCTTGGAATGCACATCTTTGGTTGTAAATTCAGTTTGAAGACGGAGACAGGAGACACAGTTCCTGACAGGAAAAACTTTGACTCTCTTCTCTGGGCCATTGTGACCGTCTTTCAGGTATATTACAATCCAGCAGTAAGGCACAACACACAACCACAAAAATATGTATTTAATCGATTATATTTGTTCCTTCCAAACTCTAATGATCTGAGTGTATCGGTCCAAAAAGCCAAGATCGATTAAGACGCGGGTTTTTGTCCGTGGATCAGTTTCCTGCTCCAGGGCCCCGCCCACAAATTGACGTCTAGACATAAACGCGACATTGGCCGCTTCCTCCCACTAGAGCGGCGAGCCAATAGACACATATATACATCTATTCACACATGTCTATGTAGGTTGTGTCTCTTGGGGTGTGTGAACTGTGACGTGGGCTGATTTGATTGGAGTTCAGGTAGTGGGTATTATTCTTAATAATGATATTAATATTAATATTTATATTCAATTCACAGCTCTCCTTTAAAGGCCATATCATGCAATTCGAAAGGAGATACCAGATAAAGCTGAAAAAAAATTCTTAATTGTTTAAAAGGTGTTTGCATATGTATTTTTTAAAAGGTGTTTGCATATGTATTTTCATTTCTATTGTATATGTATTGTGTGCTTCTTGCCTTTTTACATCATGGCCAGGGGACAACAGATGAAAACTAGCCTTTGGCTAATTCTTTCTCATTTAACCATGTGTAATCATATGTTTAAGAAATTGCATTTTCCCCTTTTAAATAAACTAAACTAAAACTAAAAATGACTGGCAGATAACCCAATCGGATCGACCTGGATTGATCGTTTCATATTTTATCTGAATCGGATGAATCGTAGCCTGTGAATCGAGATATTAATCGGATTATTATGTGAGTGAAGATGCAGATGTCTAATAAATGTTTTATGAAAATTGAAAACTCCTATTGTTATACAGTACTTATACATAACCACATTGTTTGCACATAAACCAAGAATATTACAGTAGGAATTGTCTATTTCTTTTTCATCATGTTTTTCATACCTTTTTTGCGCAGATTTTGACACAAGAGGATTGGAATGTGGTTTTGTACAATGGTATGGCTGCGACGTCACCATTCGCTGCCCTGTACTTCGTTGCTCTCATGACTTTTGGAAACTACGTCCTCTTTAACCTTCTCGTGGCCATCTTGGTTGAAGGCTTCCAGGCTGAGGTAAGGATAGATTCAGGATAGAGAACATAGGTTTCATTTCTACAAGAAAACACTCTTGATTTAGAAGGTGAAGGTGCAATGTTTGTAGTTGTGGTAAAATAAGTGTCCAGGCCAGATGGATTATACTTTAATCAGGGTTGTTGAAGTGTTACTTTGTTTTGGAAAATGTGTATTTCTTTCTCTAAGACTTGTTGTTTGCAACAGATTCAAGAACATAAGCTGAGAAATGAAACCCAAAAAATCCCCACAGGTTTCATTCTTGTTCTTTCCATCTTGATCTCAATGATGTCCTATTATATAAATGTCTGACCTCCATCTGTCCATTAGTCGGACTAATGATGCAGCCCAGACTCATTATTGTTCCTGTTTATATCTTTAGCAGGGACAAAGACTTAGTGTGCTACTGTACTACTGCTATCCTGTATTTTCTGGTTTACTGAATAGAATCATTTTTGTACTGGCTGAAGAGGAATACAACAGTTTAGAAAATGCTGGGATAAAAGGGTATTTTGAAAAAACATCAAGACTATTTGATATATCGATATGATAGTTACCCATCCATTCATTTATACATCCGTGCATCCATCAAAGTACGTTCTTTCCGTGCCTGTGGGGACGTGCCATTGGGGGCGCTTGGTTTGGGGGCGCTTTGGTTTTCAGACAAGTGTCAAATTGGCAGATTGACATTGAAAAATGAAGCGCGATTGACTTTTGATACACACATCAAAGTGTTACTATGCTGACATGTTGTCTTTGCAAAAGCAGCATTGACATTAATGAGCTCTCACTGATCTGTATGGGATGGCAAAACCATCCATCAGTCTTTTCAGTCCACCTCACTTTTTTTCCCATTTTCTCTCTCTCTCTCTCTCTGTCTCTCTCCTTTTCACATTGTCCACGTCCCCCCGTTGCCTCTTTTATTTCCCTCCGCTCGTCTACTGTCTGTCAATCATTGTGACAAACAATGAATCACTGAGACAATTTAACCCGAACCCCCACCATCGTGGCAAATTGAGTGGAGCACACATTGGTTCTGAACCTCATATGTGATGTTATCAGAGGAGCGTGTCAAGAGTTTGATAGTTGCTGCTAATTAATAACAGAATCATCATTCACCCATGTGGAAAACATAGCAATTTAAATGGAAATTAGCTTCAAATCAGGTTCACTGACTATTATTGTTATTATTATTTTTAATAACTAAACCAAAACATGTCCAGACATGTCCACCATGTCTGTGAAGATTCTCATTCATCCAGGTCATGATGTCCAAATAGGTTTAGTTGTCAGCAACTGGACGTCTTCTTGGAGTTGAAAGATGTTTCATTCCTCAACTAAGGAACACCATCAGTTTCTAGTTGATGTCAGTGGGAACTCTAGTAGTTCTACTCCTCTGGACCACTGTCTTCACCACTGGACAAAGGTGTGAAGAGTTGTTTTGGTCTCCTCACCTTTTTAGACAGAAACTGATCCTGATGTTTATGAGCAGTTTTCTTGTCACATGTCCAGATGTGAAGGAAGTGGTGAACTCCCGTCTTTCAACTCCAAGAAGAAGTCCAGTTTCTGACAACTGAACCCTTCCAGGGGTCAATGTCCACTATGAAGATGACACGTTCAAGTCAAATAAACAGTTGAACCTTGAATCTGTTTTGCTTTTTTTTCGTCTCCATCCTGTTTATGGTCTTCTAGGGCGATGCCAATCGCTCTTACTCAGAGGACGACCGCTCTTCCTCCAATTTTGACGAAAGTGAAAGACATGACTCCATAAAATTGTCAGGTGAGTGATCATAACTCATTTGTTTCATTGTCAGACACTGGCGTTTTGTGTTAGAGTTACACCATGGGAGTTGAAAGCTGTGGAAAATGTCAAACCTCCAATCAGCCAATATTGTTCCCCTCGTTTGGAGGACATTAATCAGAGTCAGTCTTCACTTTTTGGTCACTTTGATTGCACCGATGCATTAGATGGTATTGTTCAGGTGAATTGCAAAAATTGTTCTGCAAATTGTTCTTGACATTTGACATTGTTTGCTTATCACTCTGGAATGATTGGACTTCAGCCTGTCCATGTTTTTTTTTTTTTTTTTTTAGCTGACCACATTTGTTTCGCACAAGGAAGACAGTAAATTAAAATAATAAAATAAAAGCAAGACAGAAGTACCTGCTGAGGTGTTGGAAAATTGCAAGAGACCTGGAAAATCTTCCAGTGTTAATAAAATATGCATGATCTTGATCTGCATTCCAGAGCTCACAGTGAACCTGGTCCTGCTTTAACAGACATCACAGCTCAGAGAAGTTTAGGCAATGACTTCAGAGACTGGGTGGAGGGGCGGTGGTGGTGGTGGTGGGGGTGCTGCTTGACAGAATGCGTTGGCTTATGATGAAGAAAATATATTTATGTATTTATTTATATATATATTTGTGTTATCCCAGCAGTTCAGTCTGTGAGGAGGAGATCAATCCCTGCAGTCTGTTACTTTAAAAGTACTGACAACAACGCTCTCCACCATCTGTCCACTGTTGTTATGACTTGAGTGCTGTGCGTGGGCTGCCGTTGTTTTAAGTTACTTTGTTGGTCTCCTGTTTCTTTTTGCATTTTATGGGAACAGCGCACTCTCTATTCTCAGTTTTTTTAAATTAAAGCTATTTTTTTTTTTTGCTAATTAAAAGAGTTAAGACGATTAATACGCAACTGATTCATTTTCTTACATCAATTTTTGAACCAGATCCGAGGATTTGCACGCTGACGCCTAATGGTCACGTGGAGCTCGGTGCCATTTCCATTGGCCGAGGATCTTATTCATCTGAGAGACGCAGCTTTACCATGGAGTCCAGGAAGAGCAGTGTGATGAGCTTAGGGAAGAGCAGTCTGGAGAGACGCTCCCTCTCTTTGGTATGTAACTGTGTCTAATCCAGCGGCCAGCAGTGCCTTCAGTGATGTCATAGTTTTATGACGTCAAATGAATATGCCATACATTGCATTTAGTTTTGTGTAGAATTCGGGAAAATCAAATAAGATTATATCCAATCACAGGACATACGTATGTGTCGTACGTATGTCGGGCCAGCTAGAAGGCCATGAAGTTGCAATCCCGTGAGATGATTGGTCTCACTGAATAGGCTCTGTCCATTCACTTACAGCAAGCAGGGCCTTCATTTTTAATTCTGAAGGCTGTGGCAGATTTCATGTAACCTGACTAGCTGAAATATGTAACACTAGCTAGCTGAAATATGACTGGATAAAAAGTTTTTATCCAACTTTTAAATGTAAAAAAAAAAATCTTTTTATATGAATAAAAAAATATTTAATGACGAAATATATTCATAAATAAATGTGTTCTGTTTCTGGGTATGTATAGGCCAGCAGAGAAGGCTTTGCTGGCCCTGACGGCTCACCACTGGTCTAATCACATCTTTGCTATTGTTAAATTATATTGATTACATTTTTATCCGCCCTGACAATTTATGCTTTGTTCGGATTTTCAGCTCAATCTACAGACAAGTTTGGCGTCAGAAACATCAAATGTGTTCCTTTTTCATACACATATGGAAAATATTTAATTTTTCATCATAATCTTTTGCTGTAATTTCAACCCTATTCACTAAATTGGTCTGAAATCTATTATTTATCTAATCCTGCTGATAAATTGGCCCAAATCTTACACTGAGGAGGTAAATTGTGAGTGAATTGAAAAAGCAAGAGTAATAAATTACATGTTGTATACTTTAAAGGACATTTATACTTGTTGCTGTGGAGTGTCCTTACTGTACAGAGTCTGCTGTGGTTGGGTTTACTGTACTTCATCTGTATTCATTTTATGCAGTTTTGTGGTGGCGGTTGAACGAAAAAACTAGGGAGGGAGAAAGTTAAAACACTTGCGCATGGTTGCCGTGGCAACCGTTTTTAATTGACTGTTTCTATTCTCTATTTATCCAGAGAAGAAATTGGGAAAAGTAAAGAGGGGGCAGAGCAGAAACAGAGCAGCTGATGGCGAGGCTGATTTAGTGAAAGAAAAGTGATAAGCTGAAGGTTCAATTACCACTCACAGTTAATAACAGTATCCTTGGTTATATCCGTTGTGGGAGAATCAGCTCACTTTGAAGCACAGCACACACTTGTAGTAACACAGCGCCATCTGCTTCACAGGAAGATGTTGGGAAAAATAACAAAAGAGTTCACTTAAAAAAATTTGCATATCTCTGTGTTATCTGTGGCAGTGGTGGTCGAGTGGTTAAGGAAGCAGACTTGTGTCCACCAGGTTTCAGGTTCGAATCCATGAGCTGCCAGGTTGCCACTGAGGTGCTCTGAGCATGGCACCGTCCCGACCCACATAACTTGGGTGGAGCCAGCTGCCCCTGCGACCTAGCAAGGGACAAGCAGAAGACAATGAATGAATGAATGTGTTATCTGTAAGAATGTGTTATCCTAAAAATAAAAGCCTGCTAAAGGCTAAAAATATTAAAATAAAATTGCATGTCACTAGATGGCAGCAATGCAGCTCACTTTTTCAATTTGTTTCAGTAATCAGGAAATTTTTTTGCATATAGTTGTTTGGAAAGATAACAAATACATTTTACCAAAACTCAATAGTATTTCATTGTGGGATGTTGAAAAATATTCTGTTCCCTAGGGGGCAAAAAATAATAGCAATAGCACCTTTTTAACCCAACACTTTACTGCCTTAACCACCAGACAAAGTTTAGTGTTGAAATTATATTGACAAACAGGCTGATATTAAACATCCCAACTCCCCAACAGACTGGAAGGAAACACAGTGGGTTTTTTTTTGTTTGTTTGGTTTATTAGGATTATTTATATACATCAAGAGTAGTTCCTGTCAGAAATGGACCAAATAAATATCACTGCGCAGCTCACTGTTTATATTTATTGCACCTAACGTACTACAGGAAGTGCACAATAAACAGCCTGGAGCTCCCAGACTCTGTGTATCGACATTCCCTCAGGGTATCAAACAACTTGTGTTGACTGAAGCACACACAGAAATACACACACACACACACACTGAGGAGAGTTTCTTTAATGATCTTCATCACAGTATTGTGTGAACTCAGGTGTTATTTAACAAAGCATGCAGGCTTCATTACAGTTTCTATAGAGACAGATGCATAGATGGTCTGTTGTACAGCAGCGGCTCAGGCTGTGACAGGTGCTGTGTGTATCCAGGGGAAAACTATATAATTAGGTCCGTCATGTTGAAAGGACCAGACATGTGGAAATAAAGTGAGCTAGTTATGATACTTTAGGTGGAGCCGTCAGAACGTCTCACAGATCCAACGTGATGACAGCCCGCTAACAGAGAAATGGAGAAACCAAGTCTGTGTTTCCGTTGTTTAACCGTTGAAATTGTTAATCCATTATTGAGCGCGGTTGACGCTGTTGCTCTTACTGAACACAATGTCCTCATCCCTCCGTCCTCATAGAGACAATTTTAGTTTTTTTTTTGTAATGGTTGGTTTAAGGTATGTTTTCGTGTATTTTAACATTATAATAACTCATTGTGTCTTGTAGCGCCATGGACGTAGTAGCAACTACCACAACTGGGGGCGCCCATTTCCTCCACAGTCGGGATGGAACCGAAGGTACAATACGCAGCGATTAGCTGCAATTATTTTTTTGATTATTACATTCCCCTATTGTTAGATTTGTTACTCCGTACAAGGGTCTGTGTGTTGTTCCAAAGCAGTGGTCCCCAACCTTTTTTGCACCACAGACCGGTTAAATCTGTCTGTGTCGTTGTGGCAGACAAATACTCCTTAATAAAATAAAATTTCCAGTGTTCTGAAATATTTTCCTTCTTATAAAATCTTCCTACCTGAATTAACTGTGCAAGGGCACAACAAGGATTTCTTAAGTGCACACAGCCTATAACTTTTTTGCTAACAGACTGATATACAAAATCAGAGTCTTGTATCAATGACTCTGAGTCATTTTCAGTTTATTGTTGTCGTCTTCACTGAGAAAATATCTCCTAATCAAATCAAAGTGTGAAACCAGATGTGGCCATTATTTTTCTGCGGCCCATAACCAATTCACCCACTGACCGGTACCGGTCCCTGGCCCAGAGGTTGGGCACCACTGCTCTAAAGCATCTGTAGCTGTGAAGGAATTATATACATATATTTATTAATATTTTATGTTGTTTTATGTATCAGTATAATTTGCACTCAAAATAAACATTTAATCTATCAAACTTTTATCAACAAAATAATCTCAAGACTATGAAGACACTGCTGTTGGCGTCATTTCTGTTAAGAGTTGCATAGAGTGCCCTCCTATGGCCAAAGATGATATTTGAGAAAAAGATGACACTTATAGTCCAAAAATGAGCTCATATGCTACCTCTTGATATTTGCTATAAATACTAGATGCTAGTTGCTAGTTAGCTAGATGCTAGTTGTAAAAGCATGTTGGAATTGTGCTTTGTAGCTACCATATATATATAGCTACCAAATGTAATCATGTGCTCCACAGGTCGAGCTCCTACAGCCTCGGCAGGAGGAGTTACAGGTTTGGTGGAACTCCTCTGGTGGGGGGCAGCCTCCGTGTGCACAGCAGCCGGTCCCCTCACTCGTACAACTATGTCCCAGAGCAGGAGTCCCTTCTCTCACACCAGCCCCACTCCCATCACCCGCTACTGTCTCATCATCCTCCTCCGCCCCCATTTTTGCTCTCAAGACACTCGAGTGTGAGGAGAAATCGACGGGCTTTGTCCCTGGAGCTTCCTGAGCTGCTGAGGACAGGCGGTCAGCCTCAAGGTCCACCCTCTGTTAATCAAGACCCCGGGAGACGTGGCGGGTCTGGGGCTGGAGGATCCATCACTGGCGGGTCCAGAGATGGTAGTGGTGTTGGAGTGGACCACAGGGACTGCAACGGCAAGACACCAGGACCCCACACCCTACTGATGACAGAGGTGTTCCCACAAGTCAATGCACGCAAGGACAGAGCAGATCTGGATGAAGAGACGGACTATGTGAGTGTCAAGGATTTATACCTTGATTTCTTCTTTTTTTTTTCTTTTTTAAGGAGTTATTACCATCATAAAGCTGCATTTGTACTCGTTTATTATTTCTTTTTTATTAAGGACGTATTTACAAAGACATTTGCAATTTTAAGACAGCCCTCAACACCATGGTCCTTTTTCAGAGCCTGTGCTTCCGTGTCCAGAAGATGATGGAGGCCTACAAACCAGACTGGTGTGAAACCAGAGAGGATTGGTCTGTGTATCTGTTCTCTCCCCAGAACAGGTGAGTATGCCATGTGTTTTTCATTATAATTATTACAATGTTGAAAGGTGATGTAAGAAAACTAGTTTGTTCTGCCATCTAAAACGAAGCAGTTAATCAATGTTAAGGATTTGAATTCATGTCGACACACTTTGGCTTGTTTCAAGCCAGTTTCCGAGAACGATGTACAAAAAGGGTACGGAAATAGAACCCAATGACCTTTGTTCAAAATCCTCCACGGTGGCACGTTGGGACTTCAGTGTCGGAAATGAGAAACAAAGGGTGACATTTAATCAAATGGAGGGAAAGAAATGAAAAAAAAAAAAAATTAAAACATTTCACTTGAGATTTGCCAACATAAACTTGTATGTTGGCAGAGTGTGTTTCACCGCGTCTCTTTGTTCAACACTAAAGACGATGCACAAATGCTGAAAACTCTTGCACGGGGTTGCCAGTTTTGTCCTGATAAGGTGGGAAAACACACCACTGCACAGCTGCGTGGTGTTTCTGCTCAAACAGAAAGAAAAAAAAAACAACTATGGCCTGTTATTTATCGCAGTCATGTCACTGTTTATCTGCTTCAGAGCAGTGCAGCAGACTCTGGGCTGCAGCCTGTGATCATCAGTGTACGTCAGAGTTGTAATGGTTTTCAGTCCATGCTGCTGAAAATCAACGGGGAGGAAGAATCACTCACTCATTCACTCCCTCATTCACTCCCCCGATTCCCTGCGCGCTGATAGCCACTTAAGGGAAAGCAGACCCCAGGGTTCTGCCTTGGCACTGTGGCTGGTGCCATCTGTCAAGGAAGAGTGTGTGTCTGTGTGTGTGTGATGGTGCTGAATGTTGCCTTATCTGTGTGTCGGTGGAGACTTCGCATACAGTCTGTGCCTTCGCTAGTCTGAGCATATGTAAATCCGTGTCTATTTTTTTTTTTTTACGCCTTGTGTATATATTTCGAGAAAGTGTGAGTGCGACTGAGGAGAATTATCGCAAGAAGCCATAGAAAACACGCAAACAAAACAGATCCAGTTACTGAGGAAGAAAAGGTGCCGATGCCAGCGCAGCCGCCAGTCACGATCAATATGATGGGATGCGCTTGCCAGATTTGAATCGATAGCTAAAGTAAGAGAGTTTGGAGGAGAAAGGAAACAGATTAACACATTGATTTCCCTACGCAGAAAAGCTGTGAGGCTGCTAGATGGTTTTGGAGAGCGGTTTTCACTCCTGTGCTGATGGTCTCCTCGTGTGAGTCATGAGCTAACCACCAGAATGTGCTTGTTTTGTTTGGGGTTATTTAAGTGAGTGCAAGGGGGACAGTTTGGTTTGCAGCTTGGTAGAAACTATAGGACAATTGTCTGTTAATCTACTGACCAATGAGCATTTACAAGGTACTTATGGCTTGTCCTAATACACTTTAGGACTCTGAATTGGCATAATGTGGCTCCAGTCGGAGGTCTTCTACCTGATCGAATCACAGCTATAGAAGAATAGGGTTGGTTTGATGTTGATACTGCAGGTTGGAGTTGATACCAATACCAGGCTAATACTCCTTCTTAAGGTTAGGCCTATGTTGAATGGGATGGGCTAAATTAGATTTTTTCTTTTTTACCAATATTGAACTGACACTAAGGATGTCTGATATTAGCATTTAGCGATATTGCCCAAACACAGAAGTTCCCAATTCCCAATTAATTTCTGTTGGGAAATTTCCCATCGGTTAATTTCCCAATACAGATATTAACCGATACTGTATTTAACCGATATCGGTATATACAGGTAATTTCCCCTGAATTATTGCGATTACAGACTAAAGGCATTCTATAAATATGTGCCGCTATGTAAAACACAAACACACTACTTCAATATAAGTTACAAAAAAATGACACATTCATTTTTTTTACCATTTTGTCTGAAACAGTCCTATGATTCTTTGTGGAGATTCTTTCTTTCCAGAAACAATGATTGACATTGTAAATTAATCACAACAATAGTCAATATAAATGGGCACAGATAGAAACAGCTGCAGTATAAGAGTAAAAAACCCTCTTTAATGAGAGAAAAAAAACATTTCAGCATCACAATGTAAATGACTTTTCTTGTTAATGACATGAGAGACGACACCAAACGGCATTTCACTGGCAAATGTCAGAGAAATACTTGTTTAGAATACAAATTAGTCCTGACATAGCCCGGCTACAGAGACTCCAACGGGAGAGAACGGCTGGTTCTCCAGGACGATGAACTCCGTGAAGTTTGTCTTGTTTGATTTTTGCTCTTGTCTGTTCTTTACCAAATTGAACTCTGAGTCTAATAGAGACAGCTGCTGCTGCTGCTGTTGTGTTGTTGTCCTTTCACTGAGTCCATTGTTGTTTTTCTTTACTTCGCTGCATTAAAATGCCCCGTGATAAAGTGTTAAAATCTTACCCGCCACCCTCACATGACCAGCTACAGTTTTCTATCCACAAAAAACTCCAGACCACGGACATTAACTGTAGCATCATCATTGTTGTTGTCCCTTTAAGATGACATCATTAATCACGTGCCGGTCAACGTTTTTGCAGCGTTGAATTTTGAATATCGGTGGAAAAACCGATACAGATTTGCTCCGATATTAATAAGGTTGCTGATATCGACCCGATGTTAACGTCCATCCCTAACTGAGACAATCCTAAACAGAGGATCAAGCCATTCCTAAAATACTGCATCTAAATTCTTTCTTTGTGGTCAACTCCCAAGGAAGGAAAAATGTCTTAAGACATCCTCCATTTTGTAATCTCAACTTACATGTCTCCTCAGGTTCAGACTTCTCTGCCAGTCCATCATCGCCCACAAGCTTTTTGACTACGTGGTCCTGGTTTTCATCTTCCTCAACTGCATCACCGTGGCCCTGGAGAGGCCCAGGATTTTACAGGGAAGCTTGGTAATCATTTACTGTTCCTCTTCAACAGATACTGAACACAAAAAAAACACATTGGTCATTAATCTGGGATGAACAATAATCCAAATCATCTTAGTTCAGTAGCTGTAGACACGCTGCAGATCAGATTGTATTATTTTTCACTATGGACTCAAGCTCCACATCCAGAGCTGATGTTACTGATAGCACAGACTGATAAAAACTTTCCACTATTTACAGGAACGGCTGCTTCTGACCATTTCCAACTATGTCTTCACGGCTATTTTTGTGGCTGAAATGACGGTCAAGGTAGGAGGAACATTTGTTCCGAACTCCGTCTCCCTTTTCACCAGGTTCAGGTTCATTCTCGACCATCTCATCTCATCTATTTCACCTCATACCTCTCCTTTAGTCTCTACCCCTTTGTTCCTCTTCTCACCTCACATCTGTATCATATCATCTCCATGTTTGCTGTCATCTCTTCACTACAGTCTTTGTCCTACACAAATCACTCCATGTCCTCTTCCAGGGTACACGCACGTACTTTGGACATTGGTTCTGTACCGTGACAGAATTTGACGTGGAATTAATCAAATGATCAAACCTAAAGTAGACATACTGAGAGTTATTGCATCAGTCAAACAGAAACACCACTATTGCTTAACACCCCCCAGGACAATGTGGGAATGGAATTGAACCAGCAATCTCCAGTGAGTATTTTATAATTTAATACTGGCTGAGTTCCTGTGTATTCAGAGGTTCAGTTATACGTAATATACAAGCATTGTTTCTTTTCTAATGTCAGTGGTAGGATTGTCAGAGAGACGAAGCAAAGGGTTTACATAAATACTGGAGTCTTTCTAGAACAGGCAATATATTATTAAATATTTGAATATTTATGTTTCTGTGATGAAACCTGAACTAAAGACAGGTTTTCCTTTTTTTTTTCATTTTTAGAACTATATTAATTCATAGGGAGTATCCTTTAACCCATCACCGTAGTGAGCAGGGGGCTTGGAGTAGGGGGATTCGAACTGGACCCAAATCCACTTCCTTAACCACTAGGCCATCAATAGCCTCTGATTTGACTGATAGGGAGCGCTGTCGTGGTAGCAGGTTGACTTGGGAGAGATTTTCACAATAAAAGACAATGCTTATTTAACCGTGTTTATCCCTCTACTGTCTTGTCTTGGATTTGAACTTACAGCTTATGTTCTCATAAAAAAAAAACAGTGTTTAATGTGACCTGACCAGGGGCCAGTCAACTGTACCGTCCACCCAGACCACTCTTTTTTCTTACTTGTTTGAATTCATTTTCTTTTTCCTTCCACGTTCTACATTCCCTTCTTTTAACTTCTTCATTTTTCCATCTTCAGTTTTTTTTTTCTGGACTTCCTACTTTCACATTCCAGCTTCTTCTTCTCCCATCAACTCCCTCTACTTGGAGTTTAATCACTTGCGTTTGTCCCATTAGTGATAGCCCGCTTGATAATGAAGTTAATTAGAGGTCCATCGCTCTTCTGCTGCCTTTTTGCTTCTCCAGGGCGCTGTCGTCAATAGCTACCCACAAACACACACACACACACACACACACGCACACACAAACTGTTTTTAATCCATTAATCTGCTGTCCAAAAGACAGGGCATCATCCATTATTAAAGGCCTTGTGTCTCCAGGCGTTCTCTGCATTTGTTACAAAGCTGTGGTGATTTATTTATGACCACAGATAATGAAGACATGTGTATATGAAGATCATCTGCGGCTCGGTGCTGGTGCCCAGCCCATACTGGTCTGTATTTGCATCTGGCCCTAAACTGAACTTAGCTCCACTTGTTTTTTAATCCTCACACGTCGTCAGTTGCTGGTATTTGCATCTCAACTTTAGTCACTGGTTTCTTCTCATTATTTCTGCTGTTTCCTTCCATAGTTCACGTATTTCCGCCATCTTCACCCGCCCTCCATCATTCGCCCAACACTGCTGCCACTCATGGCTCAATTCATCGATGGTTGTATCTAAATACATAGACCTTTTTAAGCCTTTACATTGTTTTACCAGTTATTCACATATTTAAAGACTGAACCAGTGCAGTAGGTATGGTTTCAGGACCAGGGACACATCAGCATTTATTAAAATATAAATAGAAAGGCTGTTTTGTCCTTTCCAAAGGCAGTCAAAATTTTTGAATAATAAATCCAGGTGATTGATTTATTATTTCATCGGTTTTGTTTATCGAGATGTTTTCATTTATTCTTGTTTTTTTTTCAGTGAAAAAAAAGCAACTTGTAATTTAGAGCAGGTGTCGGTGGAAAGAGCTGAGAAAATCTACTGGTTTTAATCAGATGAAAATTTATTCATAGTTCCTTGAAACCTGAAAGAACATTTAAAAATCAACTTCATTGTGACTTTGTGTCCACAGACGAAACACAAACTCATTTAAACTGCTTAAATACGAAAACCTATTTTGTTGTTGGACCATTTTGAGAAGTTCTGTCCCGTCCTTTAATTTTTTTTTTTCTTTTTGTAATATTTTCCACGTATCATTTCTAATGAAGACTCATTATGACGTAACACTCTGTTGTGTGACTGCAAAATAATTACTTCTAAATTAAAATCCCCTCATTACTGGGAATATAACTGGGAATATGTACCATTCTTTTGCAGACGAGGCTGAGAGATGCTCTATGACTTATGGGTAATCTCTCTGCTTCGATGATGGAGAATCATTAATTGAACAACCAACACCAATTAAACAGATTTCTCACCTGAGCAGCGTTTTATCATAAAGATGACCTTTCTCTCTCTGTGTGTTCACTATTCAATATATGATTGTCAGATTATCATCTGATCTAATCCTGAACGCCTCGCTCAGCACCTGTCCTTAGAAGAAGAGTCAATAGGAAAGTTTCTTTGCTCCGGCTTCTGATTGGTTTATTCCTAAACCAGGTGTGGGCCACAGTGGGTCTTCGTTACAATGGGTAAACAAAGATTAGTGAAAATCAGACATCTTCTGTTGTAACTAGGATCATTGCAGGGAAAAGGCAGAGTATTATAATGGTAGTATCATTTGGACATGTTAGAAGGGCGTGGCTAAAAAGCCAAATGGACTGTATCTATATCTGTGTTTGCTCATGACTGTCCAGAAACCGGAGGAAGGAAGTGTTGATGTTGCTGACGTCCATGTTTGACATAGACAGACACACACTGTGAGGAGATTTTCTTTAAAGCTACTTTGAGACTTATTTTATTCTTACTTTTCTTTTTTTTTTTTCTGGTAATAAATGTAGAGCAGGTCTTTCTGGAGAACATCATGTTTCCCTTAAAGTTTCTTGTGCTACTGCTGTGTTTGCTAATGGAAGGTAAAAAAAAAAAAAAAAAAAAAAAAAACTCTAAATGGAGAAAGAAGTCTGGCTTTTATCCTTAAAAGCTGAGTCACTTCCAGACATACGTCCATTTTTTGCTATTTATATGCCATTCATACAGAATATTCAAAAGCTACTTTGAGACTTATTTTATTCTTACTTTTCTTTTTTTCTGGTAATAAATGTAGAGCAGGTCTTTCTGGAGAACATCATGTTTCCCTTAAAGTTTCTTGTGCTACTGCTGTGTTTGCTAATGGAAGGTAAAAAAAAAAAAACTCTAAATGGAGAAAGAAGTCTGGCTTTTATCTGTAAAAGCTGAGTCACTTCCAGACATACGTCCATTTTTTGCTATTTATATGCCATTCATACAGAATATTCACAGGTCACATGAGCTGCTCAGGAAAGTATTCGTATTAGAAAGAATTTAATACCCGTGGTGTCAGAGTTTGGTGAATTCTTTACTGATAGAACTCAGTGTAAAACATTGTAACAAATGCCCCCGTAGTGAGTCATAAAATATAAATCTAATCTAAATCTTTGATGCTCTGAAATAATTCAGAAACTTTTGTCAAATATTTCATAAAGTGCTGACCTTGTTAATCTGAAGTAGAGGTTTTCAAACTGGGTGAATGTGAGTACTAATACTTTAGAGTAGTTAAGGAGCAGATACTCTAACCTTCCCTGCTTCCCTCTGACCTAAAGGCAGTTCTTCTTGTTATGCCCTGCTCGTTCAAGAGCACAACCAAGGAGGGAGGACTACACAGCAACCAGTTAAATTAACCGAGAATTTATTTAAGGAACAGAATTTAAAGTGTAGGTAGTGATAAAGAAACAAAAAGGCAACATAACACAAGCAAACCAAACCAGACAAACATGACGCTGGGGTGCCCCTGTCT
>JAFBJS010010620.1:70965-81680 GCA_016785265.1 Paraplagusia blochii | reverse complement strand
GTTTGGCTTCGCACACTGACCCTCAAATAGCCATTTTGGCCACTTGAGGCTTTTTCATTCACAGAGAAAATTAAAAGAGGTTAAATATGTGTCCTGGACTTCGATTGTGTTACTAAATCCAGTTTCTAACAGCACACTTGGGCCTAAAGTGGGAAATTAAGGAGGAATTGAACGAGAAGAGTATATGTGAAATTAGCCTGTTTGGCCTGGTGCGAACCTCCACTGCGGTCATGCTCCGTCTGCTCAGAAGGAGGCGAATTAGAGGAAATACTAATGCAGTAGAACAAGGGAACAACAGCAGAAGTGAATGGAAAAAAAAAAAAAACACTTGGTTGAAGCATAATAGCGACCGTCACCAGAACAATCAACTACATCAGGGTTATGTTTACTGTCAGGACTTTACTTGATCTAATAATTGAGAGGCATTCTGTATTTTGATGACTTTATGTCCTTTACAACTGAGTGAAAAGTATAGAAAATAAACTGGACACTTGACAGACTTGAGGGCGACTTGCAAGTCATCAAGCACAGTAAGTCGGCCTACCAACGGCGGGTTCCCTTCCAACCCCCAGTTAGCCACCAATGTGCTGAATGTTTTGCATGAAGATGTATCTCCCATTGGGACGATGAATTACACCTGCTGAACAATGCCACCTACAGGTCATCCTGATAGTGCCAAAGCCCAATCTAATCAAAAGAGCTTCTTAAAACAGAGGAGAAACAGATTAACCAGATTATACTCTGTAAACGCGGCTCCTGAGCCAACAATGAATCTACTCTTTGTATGAACCAACCAATTCACTGTCGCTGCAAAAATGTAATTTCCAGTCTACAGGAGAAGCCCAGCAGCACCACCTACAGGTCATCGTGATGGTAACCGGAGAATTATTTGGGGTTTTTAGTGTTGTTAGTAAATACTTGACTGGAAACTGTAGAGACCCTAGTTTCCTGATAGTTTAGTTACTGTTTTCCACTCAGATTGGTGCAGAGTACAGCGTTACTGCACCGCGACTGTCGCTACAGTATTTATGTTAACAACAGTCTCACCAATCACTTCACACCAGCACTGATTAATCACAACAATCAGCAGCATTTTGTTTTCCTCATTCTCACATCATGTTGGGAATGAAAGCTCATTTGTCAGTGGAGCACAGTGGATTTACCAGAGGTGGAGTTTATTTTTACCCTTCCTTCACCTCACGGCACCGCTCTATTGACACAAACATCGCCACAAATGTTCAGTGTGGCATTTAAAGTGTGTAACTGTGTCAAAATAGATGCATAAATAAATACATAAATGAAAAAAACGGATGTGATACAGAATTGTACTTCTTTGGAGAAGATATTTTTACATATACCAAATATATATATATATATATATAATGTATATATATATACATATATGTGTATATATGTAGAGTATGTATAATTATACATTTTTGTTTAACTGTAAAAATAGATAAATAAATAAATGAAAAAATATATGTATATGCTATATGTACATATGTATATAAATATATACATACAGTATGTACATATAGCTATAAATACATAAAAACCAATGTGGAATTTATATATGTGTGTGTGTGTGAGTGTGTGTGTAGAGTATGTATAAGTATACATTTGTGTTTAACTGTAAAAATAGATAAATAAATAAATGAAAAAAACATATGTATATGCTATATGTACATATGTATATGTTTGTATACATATGTACATATAGCTATAAATACATAAAAGCTAATGTGGAATTTATTAAAAATGACTTAATCAATAGTAATCTTTACTAATTTATATACTTTTTTCAGCTGTAAAATTGCCATCCACCGGTTTATAAGGTCCAAGATTTTAATTATCTTAAAAATATCATTTTAGGATGAGCAGAAAACAAATCCGACTGTCTGGCTGCCAACTATCGCTGGATTCACCACAAATACAACTTTGACAACCTGGGACAGGTACAGGCAGCAGGGTCAACACAAGACTCTATCCTACCGTTCATTCATTCATCTTCATCTTCATCTGTTACCCAAATCTGTTAGCCTTTTGTTAAGGGGGAATGGATTGGAACCTGCAGCCTTGTGGACCAAAGTCTGCATGTTATTGAATATGATTAATTATGCGTTATATGATTGTATTCTGCTGCTGAGACCCCTGAAGGACAGAGGAAATATTTATTTCATGTTCTTTATGGCAGCATGTCCCCTGGGTGAACTAACTATTACCTGGTACATTAATTTTTATTTTGAAGGCCTCGGCTTCTTCTCATAAGATGAATTAAAAAATGACATCATACTGCACATCAGATAAACACCTGTGTTTTAATGTGGTATTGACCAATAATACATATTACATATCTATACTAGCCTTTTTGGGATGGGTGATTCCAGAATTTCTGGTTCGATCTGATACCAGTTACTATATAATATTGATCAGCTTTAACACATATTCTTCAGTTTTAACTCTCATTGTTTTTCCCATCATATTAGTCAAAACAGAAGGACTTTTATATTTACACAATATAATCTGCAAAGTTGGTCGATGGATGAGTTCAATGACACATCAGCGGGGGTGGGGCTAACCTAATTACTGGATGATTTATTATCAATTGTTATTGATTATCTACAGTGTGTTTTTTTTTTTTTTTTCGTCTCCAGGCTCTGATGTCACTGTTCGTTTTGGCGTCCAAGGACGGCTGGGTGAACATCATGTACCACGGCCTGGACGCTGTAGCAATTGACCAGCAGGTGAGTCACGAGCCACATGTTGACCTCATGTGAGGGTGAGGAGGAGTTTCTCCTCTGGCCAATTCCTGAGTCTTTCTCCCCAGTTCAACTCCACGTCTCATTCTCTCATCCGACCCAAGTCAACATCTGCTGGTTATTTCTGTGGTTTCTTTTATAGTCCAGTCTATTTTCATCCTTCAAAATTTTACTTTGGTGAAACTTTGGTCCTTTGTCCAGTTTTTCTGTCACGGTTGATGGTTAATGATCCCACTCTGGTCAGAACATATGTCCCTCTGACAGTCGTTAATGAATATCTGGGTTCTGTGCCACATAAGTCTCTGAATCACAAAGTGTGGTTGGAATTGACACAGGAGTTGAAAATTCATATTTTTGTAGCCGAGCAGACACCCTAACCCTGAGGCCCAGATGTTCTCTGGCCTTACAAAGCCACTCTTGTTCTGCTAATCCGAGCCGTGACATCCAGGTCTGAGCCTCGTGGTCCGTCTGCAGGGCTACACCAGGACATGAAGGATCCCACCTCTCTAATTGGCTCTTCACCACCTGTGAGTGAAGTGTCAGCAGTGTGGTTCATCCTCAGGAGTTCAGTTTTTTCCATCTGTAGGTGATAAACACATTAGAACAGCACTGATCCCACGATGCCTTTCAAAACTCTGTTGTATTGAAAAACAACAGCAGATCAACGTCAGAACACCAAGCGTCATGTGACCACAGGGCTACGAAATAAAACACATTTAATGTGATTTTCTTTTTCTTAAATTGACAGTATCAAGAATTCAACTGGTTTAAAAAATAAAAGCTGATAATTTGAAAAGTTGCCTGTAGACTTGGGGTTTGGGTTTCTGTTTTTATTTTATTTTTTTGCACATTGATTGTAATTATTGTACTATTCTTTTAATTACACTTTTGGAAAATTATATTGTAATTGGTTTTTGTATTAGTGATATCAGTGAAACACAGGAAAAAGGAATTTATTATTTGATATTGTAAATATAAGTTTTGGATTTTCAACAATTAGAAAAACTCAACACTCCAACAGATCAAGTGGAATTGCCACTATGAAATCCTGTATTATTCCATTCTCAGCATTATTTTCCATCTCATTAAAAGCTTGTGAAAGGAAATGAAAGACCAGCCTAGTGGCTAGTCTTGGAAGTACACACGGCATTCCCAGTCTGAATTAAATTGTGGGACAGTTTGACAATCCCTGAACAAATCTGTAACCAATCAATTAGGTCAATAAGGTAATTTTTCCTCTGAACAGAAACATTACAGGAGCGCCTCCTAGTGACGTCAATGTCCAATGACAAGTTGAAGTGGCTACTGATTCCCCTCAGAAATGGTTTTATTGGGCAAATCTATTAAAGAAGCCATTAAAGGAAGGTCATTATAGGAGATGATTCAGCTCGCCCTCCTCTGGGAGAAGTCGGCGTTGCGGTCCAACGTGACTGTGAATGACTAATCCAGCCAGTACTTCAACACTTTTCCCCAAATTGGAAATCGCACTCTCATTTCTGCTTTTATTGCGACCGTACTTTTTTTCTCTGCCTGTAATGATTTCCTCCAATCACTGCCTGTTCACTGTCACCATCTTCTTTTCATCACCATGTTTCTGCTCGTTCCTCTTCCTCACCTTCACCTGTGGGATTAGAGTTGGTGTCGTCATGGTACATTAGATAATATTCGTGTTTAATGACTCATTAAGTGTTTGTTTTTTTCTTTTTTTTATCTTTTTACTTTTCAATTCTGTCATGTTCCGGGATTAAAAACCCAAACTGTCCGTGAGCCATATATTTGGAACCCCCACTTTAGATGATGCACTTCATATATACTGTAATGCCTGATGCAATACATCTGTTGTTTTCTTTAGCCGGTGACCAACAACAACCCTTGGATGCTTCTCTACTTCATCTCCTTCCTGCTGATCGTCAGTTTCTTTGTCCTGAATATGTTTGTTGGTGTGGTGGTGGAGAACTTCCATAAATGTCGGCAGCACCAGGAGGTGGAGGAGGCCAGGCGTCGAGAGGAGAAACGTCAGCGCCGCATGGAGAAGAAGAGAAGAAGTAAGGGGTGAAGGAGAGATGAAGAGGAAGAAAGTAAAGAAAAGAAGCAAGGCAGATGTGGGAGGAAGGATAACAATGTCAGGGTCGTTTCATAGAATCAGTGGGAAATAAATGTTAAAATACTAAAGGGAGATAGAAGTATTAAAAGAAGAGTGTAGATGATGAGAAAATATATTTTATGAATAATGTACAAGACAATAAATGTAGGGAAAAAAATGTCGGGATGGATAGTCCTGTGGGAGAAAGATGGAAAACCTCCTAAGAAATATCAAAGAAAAAGGTTAATGATTGAGGTGTGGAAAGATATATATACAGTATTTAATGACGTTGAAATGTATTTAGATAATGAATATGATTTTTAACCAATGATTTCTAACCAATGTTTTGCCCCATTCTTACCATTCCAGCTGCCTTTTTTCTCCCAGACTTGAATATATTTTATATATTCTTAACCCTTCATTCCAGAGGCCCAGAAACTGCCTTACTATTCATCCTATGGCCCTGCGCGCTTGGCGATCCACACACTGTGCACCAGCCACTATTTGGATTTAGTCATCACCTTCATCATCTGCATCAATGTCATTACCATGTCCCTGGAACACTACAGCCAGCCACGGGTGAGAGTCTGGACAACACTTTGGGAACGGGTTGGAGTATAGAAGGGAAAGAGAGAGAGACAGAACCAGGTGGATGAATGGATGGATGGATGGATGAATGAGTGTATGGATGGATGGATGGACGAATGGACAGATGGACGGATGGACAGAAGGATGGATGAATGAATGAATGGGTGGATGGATGATGGATGGATATATGGAGGGATGGATGGATGGATGGACAGATGGACTGATGAACGGATCAACTTATGAACGGATGGACAGATGGATGGATGGACGGATGAGTGTATGGAGTTATGGATGGATACATGGATAGATAGATAGATATATGGATGGATGGATGGATGAGTGTATGGATGGATTGATATATGAATGGATAGATGGATGGACTGATGGACGGATGGATGGATGGATGGATGGACGGATGGATGGACGGATGGATGAATGAGTGTATGGATGGATGGATGAGTGTATGGATGGATGGACTGGATGGATGGATGGACTTATGAAAAGATAGACAGATGGATGGATGGACGGATGATGGATGGATAGATAAATAGATGGATCAGATGTATTACAGAACTACAGACGCAAAAGGAAATGCTGTGAAATGCATAAAAAGTGTTTTTTTTATTATTATTACTTTTTATTGTTAGACTTTAATAAGGTTGGAGTGTATCTGTGACCAAGACACAAAATTTTGTATCTTTCTGTCTCCTCAGTCTCTGGAGACAGCACTGAAATACTGCAACTACTTCTTCACCTCCACCTTCGTGATCGAGGCCTCTCTCAAACTGGTGGCCTTTGGGTTCCGGCGCTTCTTTAAAGACAGGTACAGAGGAGACGTTCTTCAGCTGTGATGAAACTTTTGGAAACATGTGGAGAAAATTTCAAATCAGTTCAGTTCTGAAGGAGGTCTTTGTTGGTTCTCAGTCTGTTGTACGCTTTTCTTTAGCTCCACCTGGATCTATTTTAACCAACCATTTTCAATCATTTTCTGAGCAGCTTTCTAAAATTGACCAATAGTAGAGATGAAACATATTTCCTTCTAGCTTTGGTTTTACAATGTGTAAGAAAAAGTTTGTTTATGATGAAAACACCACAGAGATTTATTAATTCAGTTAAATGATACTATGATATTACAAATAAAACAAATAATAATAAGATATTTGATGAAATAATAATTACCACGAAAACATGACTCAACATCATTGAGAGGAACTGATTCTAACAACAATGCACTGCTTCAGTGATTGCATCAAAGAGGCAAAGGTTTAGTTCCATTTATAAATGGCCTGTTTGATTTTTTTTCTTTTTTTTTCTGATAGAATATATGAATAAAAATAGACAAAGGACGTAGTACCATACGGTCCCGACTCTTTTACCAATCCAGGGCCTCCGTTTCCATCAGCCGTGGGGAGCAGCTGTGCTGCTGCTGTTTGAGATGATTTGAAACACAGTGCTATGTAGATTTTATTATTGCAGCCTTCGAACCCATTTAAAGGAATTGTGGGTGTGGGGGAGGAAATTGTGCTCGGTTATTTCTGCAGCTCTCCTTTGTAAAATGAGTTCTTCTGAGCTTTTGTGATGCTTTAACCCTCCAAATAAGGCAGCCACGAACATTTTGTATTGCACAGATGAATGTGATAGGAGGGAAAAAAGAGAGTTTTTAAACCATCCTGTTCAGTATTTCCAATATAGGTATTATACCAGGCTATATCATGGATTTTTACTATAGTTGTCCCTTACCTACTAATATATAACGTAACCAAACATAATGATGTTGTGTTGAAATAATCTCATTGTGTTCATGTTATATAATGTACTCAGTGTGAAAAAACTCTGTTGAAAAAACTGTTTAGTAGAACACGACACAGATGCACTTCTAGGAATTGAAGAAAGACTGACAAGAAGATCGTCTTCAAACGTCCGTTACTGTTTAAGTTTATTTAGTTTATATCGCCACCTGGTGGAATGTGTTTGATTATTATTCTATAAACACTTGAAATGATCTTGAAATAAAGGGATTTTTTTAAACAAAATGAGATGAGACTGCAAAAATGTTTGAACATGAAATATTAATGGCAGGAGGTAGCCTACAGGAGGTTATGGGCTGTTGCCCATTCAGTTGGGGAAGTTTAAATGCAAAATGTATGTGAAATTATTACATTAAAATTATTGAAAGATTTATCGTAACAAGGAACCTGAAATGTGAAGTCGGAGAAACTACTAAGGAAATGAATCACAAATTGCTGATGCTACTCCTGGCAGTTAACAGGTGTCAGATTTTATATTGTGTGTGTGTGTGTCTGTGTGTGTGTGCGTGTGTTCAGGTGGAACCAGTTGGATCTGGCCATCGTGCTGCTGTCAGTGATGGGCATCACCCTGGAGGAGATTGAGATCAACGCCTCCCTGCCCATCAATCCCACCATCATCAGGATTATGAGGGTGTTAAGGATAGCACGAGGTTCATACACACACACACACACTTCCTGTCTAGTGTTTTGACCCATAATCTTGACATGTAACTTGGCCACTGACATGGTCACTGCTCTAGACGCTTCTTCACAGACTTCACATCAGAGACAGCAGGTCGATGAGTCATTGGATGGTACATGGTGTACCATGTGACATCCACACGGCCATTGTTGATTTAACTTTTATGAGACAAACATGTCAAATTTAGGGACGTGTGATACTAACTCATCAAATATGCTGATATTGTCCAAACACTTAATTTCCGGTTCCGATATCATGGAACGATATTGAAAGTGTCTCATTAAGGAGATGGTGAAGGTGAAGTAATATTCTTCCGTTATCTTTGCTACAGCCCCCCAGTGGTCAGATTTTTTTTTTTTTCAAACCCATCTCCTTAAATTAAAATTATTAGTATTTTGTGATTCATCTGAACAAATCGTTAATGAGTTGCTGGAACCAGTATTCTACATACAAATCCCTGATTATTAAAAAAATGTGCTTCACTGCTGCCATCTAGTGACATTCTCTGTCAAATACAACTGTTTTTCCCCAAAGCTATTTTCAGGACTCATATTATTTGGCAAAACCAAGACATCACATTATTGGATATCAGTTGGTCAATATTATCAGACATCCTTAGTAAAATCTGTTATTTTTAACCTTCCTAACCTGGTAAACTTATTCCAGCTGGTTCCAGTTCTTGTTTCCTACTTCCTTGCATCATTCATTCTAAACAGGAAGTGAGAAAAGTCCTCTCTCTTCTCTGGGCTTCATCACATCCACTCAAGGAAGCCAATGACATCAATCTCACTTAATTTCTGCACTTGTACCATCGACCTCTACCCTCCGTTACACTGCTCCGAGGTTCCTGAGTGGCCCCATGGGTAATAATCCACTTAAACAGCAGCTGCTCTTAATTAACTAGCTAGTGGAGTATTTGATGACGACTGTGAGTGTTGGTGGAGACTTTTTGTCTCCGCACTCCCACTCCTCATAAGATTTTTACAACTCTGTCTGAATGCTAACAGACCAGTGTGAGTGTTGAAGAGAATATTAAGAGGCTCCGCAGTCGCTCATCACTGGAACAGGAGTGAACTTTAAAAACACAGAGAGACTTTTCCCTGCCTGTAATTAGCTGCAGCAACATTGTGTGTGTGTGTGTGTGTGTGTTATCTTGCTGTTTCTTTTTTTTTTTTTTCAAAATAAAAAACTTTGTCATAAAATACAAATGCATGTTTACTCAATTTTAATTCAGCTCTTGCACCACTTGGCTACTGGTTAAGTTAAGAAGGCCTAAGTGGAAAGTTTGTTTGGAAGTACCAGAACCTCTAGATCTAGTCTTTATTACGGATAGTCCAAATTAACATGTCTTAAGTTCATAATGCAACCTGTCTGCCGATATCTATCAATCTACCCGACAACTTATTTTCCCCGTTAGCTGTTTTTGTGTTTACAACGTCCCTGTTTATGGCAATGTTGCACTAGTTTGTCTTGAGCTTTTGGACTTGGTTATCGGATTGGACCCTAGTTGGTTTGTTTCATTGTTCAATGACCAATGTTGATGCTGATTATCAGAACAAGTTGTCTGAAAGATAACAGAACTCACCTCTAGATTGGATTAGACAGAATTGCATTAATCCCTTGGGATTAATTGGGATTAGGGTATTTTGGCCCAGAGGAAATGTGTCTTTGGTGTGAAACTCCAGGGTTCACCTCCTGGACTAATTTGACTCCGAGTTTGATTCCCAGTTAGGGCAATTGACTTTCATCACTAGCAGGAATACGGTACAACGTGATTTGTGTGGCAGATGTGGAGATTGGAATGTTCTTCTTCTCCTGGTAGCGTTACTGTACGATCTCCTCTTCACTGCCGGAGCTCAGAGCTCTGGAGAGAACCTAGCAAAAATATAAAAATGCCAAAGGCCTCAGAATACTGACAGGAAATCACCAGAAAGAAGGTCTGACATTAAGAAACACTGACAAAGTCTGTCCTTTGTTCCATTAGAGCTCACTCTAAAACTCACTTTTAATTAATGAAATATACAACTACCTTTAATGTCCTGGACTTTCTCCCATTACAGAGAACAGTCCACATTTACCCTTCATGATACACAGTTAGTCCAGCTCCCTGGAGCATTGATTGTCTGAACCTCTCCCCCCTCTTTATCCCGCAGTGACTTATTTCCCTACGCTTTTCCAACCACATTGTCAGTCACACTCGGCCACAAATTGGACCGCAGGGAATGGCGCACAGTCTTTAATGGACAGTTGGAGGAAAACTATTTCATCTGTTCTACGTCCTTTTTCCTCGCCTGTGTCTCCCCCTTCCCCCTTATGATCTGTCCTAATACACTCATGCTACTGTGATTGCTTGCTTTGTTGGTGAAGCCGGCGCAGTAGGTTCCCTCCTCCGTAATTTCTTTCACTCTGTCTGACTGTCGCTCTGTCTGTCTCTCTGTCTGTCTCACTCCTTGACTATGGATGTTTCATTTGTCTCTTTTTCCCTCACTTTAGTTTTGAAGTTGCTGAAAATGGCAACCGGGATGAGGGCTTTGCTTGACACAGTGGTCCAAGCCCTGCCTCAGGTATGTGTCATCACACACACACACACACACACACACACACACACACTTCCCTCAGGTTTAAACCAGGACTCAAAGGTCTTCATTAACCTTGGTGGAATGATAAATGACCATCATTGACAAATCCCTTGACTCCTTCCTTCCAGAAATATGGTTAAACATATATATATATGTATATATATATATATATATATATATATATATATATATATATATAGATATATATAAAAA
>JAFBJS010010620.1:29325-70856 GCA_016785265.1 Paraplagusia blochii | reverse complement strand
TTCCTCCTAAAAACAAATATTATATAATAGTCCCAGAATGCAATATATATACATATATATATACATATATATATATGTATTGCATTCAGGGACTTTTATATAATATTTATTTGGCCATTTTTTACAACAGTGCATTAATTTAAAATGAAGGTAATGTCAGACCACACTGACCTTTGATAATAATTGACCAATTACACAGAAAAGAAAGAATTATAATCATTAAAAATATATCCATTTGAACTCCATCGGAAATATACAGTGTATTCAGTACTTGAGGATGAAATATTTCCTATTCCGCCTTGTTTTGTCAGAGAACTGTTTATTCTCAGCGTAGCCGTATAGAGCAGCACATCATTTTTCTCCTATTTATCGTCAGCTGCATGTGAGAAACTCCAAATGACTGCAGTTTTGTTTCCATTAGTCGTCCTCTAATATTATGAGGCTCGGAATTTTCCAACCAGGAGAGCGGAGGTGATGGATTCCGACTGGCTGCTCTCTTTATTAGATTCATTTGTAACGGAGCGGTTCCATGAGCAGTGGGGAGGTTTTGGTGTCAAAAAGATTTGGTTTGAAGGCTGTAGACGAGATAGATATGAGTGTGTGAGGTTCAATCATCAGTTCACTCAGACCATTTTGATGGTGCTTCAACCCTTCACCTCCTCCTAACTTCCTGCTCCCTGGCAGCGGTGTGAAGCATTACAAATTGATTTTTTTTTTTCTTTTTAAAGAAATTTTTTTTATGCTACCATTTTGTTTTCCTGACCAGATTTGATGTGTGTTTGTGCGGCAGGTTGGAAATCTCGGTCTTCTCTTCATGTTGCTGTTCTTCATCTACGCTGCTCTGGGAGTGGAGCTGTTTGGAGAGCTGGGTGAGCATTGTCGTTTCCTGCGACAAAAAAAAAAAATACTCCCAAACAAAACCCGCTGCTCCATCTGGGACAGGTCAAATCTGGGGTTTAATCTATGTTGGTATTTTTCTTGACCGTAGCCGTCAAATAGACGCTGTCTTGTCATCTTGAGTTTTCTTTTACTTGCCTTGGATCCGAGCTCCTCCTAAAGGAAACCCAGTCAGGCTGAAAAGGTTAATCTAATCTCTTTGCATCGTCACATTGAATGAGCGGCTGTGTCTTAAAGACGGAGGTGAGAAAAAGCCCAAAGAAGGAAGAATCTTTCAGGTGAAATGGAAAACAGAGGTGATAGGAAATATGAATCAGTCGAGCAAAAAATAAGGGAAAAATAAAACAAACTGTCAAGATTGACAGTGACAGTCAATGTCTTTTCCTTTGAGCAAATTTGTCAAACATCATTAGAATTGAATGCAGTTTGAAAACACCGGAAATTGTGTTTTATTACTTGTAATTATTGTTTGTAATGAGAGTGCTTTTCTTTATTTATACTTCTATAAAGCCACAGCTGTATTGCTTCGGTAGTGTGGCGGTTTACATGCCTGCAGAGTCCTGGGTTCAACTCTTAGAGGAACCACGAGCTTGATGATGTTAAACCTCATCTGTAAGTCACTTAGTGTAAAAGCAGCTGGTAAATATTTAAATGTAGAGTCAGATTCCCTGGATATGCTTTAAAACTCGATGAAATTGTGTCAGTATTTTTAATATGGCTGCAGCCAGGTCATGTGACCACGGTGCCAGCCTGGCGTGTGGTAAACCATTTCTTTTTTTTATGTGGGTCATAAAAATGGCCGTAAAGAGGAAATGTGATCTAATCTAATCTTATCAACATAGTTAAACACCATGTAAAAAAACGGGAAACACGGTTTCATCCAAACACAGGGCGGTTGGGTGTTAATGATGCGATCAATGACAAAGAATGTATTAATACCTGTTTTGTTGTGATGGGATGGGTTCTAATGCTGCGGCCCTTGTAATCAGACAGGACGCGCTGTTTCACAGCTAACTTTGGTACAAAGGTGTTGTCCAAGGGAAGGCTCACTCTCTGGTTCACCATTGCACCCGTCTGTGTCTATGTTTCCTTCCAGTGTGTAACGCTGACTATCCCTGCGAGGGAATGAGCCGTCACGCCACCTTTGAAAACTTTGGAATGGCCTTCCTTACGCTCTTCCAGGTTTCTACCGGGGACAACTGGAACGGCATCATGAAGGTACCTCTGCTCCGGAAGGAGTTGTTTCAAAGTAGGGGTGGCTGCCCAAAGGGTGTTCGCCAAAATCTAATCAAAGTCTAATTACAGCAACTGGACATCCAGTTGCCTAACCTTGCTGATAACAACATTGCATGAAATTTTTCTTCTTTTTCTTGAATTACTGTATTATTTCACTTCTGTGGCTCATGATTGACAGCTGTCATGTGACAGAACAAGTGACTCCGACACTTGAGAACATATCAGAACATAATGTCCCTAAAACACAACAGAAACCAAAATGAAAAACTTTTCTTTCTTTTCCTGCTGACAAAAAAAGTCCCAGGAGTGGAGATCACATTCCAAAAAATCTTTGGATACATGGGTCTGTAGGTCTGAAGCTTCTATAACCAATCAGACATCATTTCTCACACAGACTCATTTGTAATTTACATCTTAAGAGGTTTCCCCTCTTAACGCTCCATTACCAGACGCTCTTTAGCAAAACACTCTGGAGAATGTGTCCTTCAGCAAAGTCACTCGGAGTGTGTGACCAAATCACTGAGGCCGTCTGACGATGTGCTTCAACACGGTGTTTCGGTTCAACCCTCCTCTTCTCTTCTTCTGCGTCAGCATCTTCAACTGCTCTCCAATCATGTTCCAGAGAGATCTTAAAGTTTTATCACAGCTAAATTCCTCCGCAGACTCAATCAGCCGTGATTAGGCTTCTTAGAAAGAGAGTGAAAATGTAAAAGAACGTCAGACGCCTCCAGCGATCAGCTGTAGGAGAGTGTGAGTGTTTGACGATGTTTAATACTAACACCATAAAGTCCATGTCCCCAGGGACATGTTCACTATCTGCCTCTAACATTAGATCCAAATCACACACATATTTGATTAGGAATTTTATACTTAGAATGATGTAAACCTTAATTATTTTGAGTACAGTTTTTTTGTTCTCTTCGAATTCTTACTTTGTATGAAAACTTTAAAAAAAAGAGCCTCAATGATTTCTTTTTTCCTTCATATTACTTGTTTTTGGAATAAAAGAGAAAGGATTAAGGCATCAATTTAAGTTACTGGAGCAACACATCTGCTGGTTGAATGTGTGCTCCTGTGAACACATGTGTTAGCATAAATAAGGTGGACAACAATAATCCATCTTGGCGTTTCCTGATCTGTTTTTTATGTCTGAGCAGCTGTTAGTCAGGAACACAGCTCACTACTTGTTCTAAAGCAGGGGGCTCAACTCAAATAAGTTGAGGGCCACTGTCATTTCACCAAAGGGCCACCTCAGAGGCTGTCAAAGTTTGATGTTAAAGGAAAATAAAAGTGTTTTATAAAACTTCCCATAAATTCTCTGTAAAATAACACTGCAGATTTGTAGAGAAATCCAAAAATAAATAAGCAAGAATTGAACCTGAATAAGTCTGAGGACCAGGGTTATGGGAACTAGAGGATTTACCAAATAATGTGGAGAGAAAATCTTTAAATATTAAAGCTTACCATTTATCTATAAGGTACTGTTATACTGCAGTACAATAAAGTACATCAATCTGTGAAAAGACATTTACTGAGATGGTCTTTAGTCCAGATCACTGCAGAAAGTGAATAGTGCAACAAAGTAGAGTCCACTTTACCATTGTGTTCATCCAACATGACCTAGTCTAACATTGTTGACTTGTGAAACCCCTCTATAAACCTTGTGGACAGCACTAAGATTTAAATTTCATATCAAGGTGGGGGGCCTCAAAATGTCAATCCCAGGGCCACAAATGGCTTGCGGGCCGCAAGTTTGAGACCCCTGTTCTAAAGCTCCCCTCCCTTTCCACCAGATTTGAAGCTCTTTCGTCAAACTTTACTGTGTATCGTCACTATAACACTATATACGGGAGAGTCGGTTTCATTTGGACATGATTGTCCATCACAGATTCTTCATTAATGCCACGAAACCTTATGCTACAAATTGCACATTCTCCAAAGATTTGATGCAGATTTATGCCTTAAGTAACACAATCTCCTGGGGATTTTTCCCTCCATAGGGGGTAGTGAGATTGGAAAGAAATCAGGCTGTTCTTTGTCCTGACACTTTCCTCCTTTTCTTCACTTTCCCTCCATTAAAACAAAGCTGCATTTCTCGATCGTTCTCCTTATCACTGGTTATCTAACCCTTTTCTTTCTTGTCCTCTAGGACACTCTGAGGGAATGTCCCCCTGGCCGACCTGGGGGTGACTACGGCTGCCATGCGGGGCTTCAGTTTATCTCGCCGCTGTACTTTGTGTCTTTCGTGCTGACGGCTCAGTTTGTCCTGATCAACGTGGTGGTGGCCGTCCTCATGAAGCATCTGGACGATTCCAACAAGGAGGCCCAGGAGGACGCCGAGATGGACGCTGAGATCGAGCTGGAGCTGGCTCAGGGGGGCCTCTGCTGCATGATGGGAAACATCGGAGCCATTGCTGGGGCCACTGGTGGGGCCGCGGGTGGAGCAAGCGTGAGTGGAATAATGTCAAGTGCGATTCAAGCGGGAACAGTGGGAAGCCCGAGCGGAATGGCGAGCGCGCCACTAAGAGACGGTGGAAGCGCCTGCTCGGCGCGTGACGGACAAACGCATCGTCAGTGTCAGCTCTATTCTCCAGCTCAGGTACGGAAAACTTCCGCCGTGTTCGCGAATGTCTTCATTTTCTTGCCTTTTTTGTGGGAATGTTCCATTCCTGGCTACTTTGACACAGAGCCTGTGTCTGGATCAGAACAGATAGATGGGGCATTTGTGTGAGTTAAGATAAATGACGTGACGTAATTCATGAATAAAGACTTTTCTACACCCTCTATTGGAAAATTCCTGGCATTGCAAGGAAAAGACAGAATCATGATTATTTCATTCATTTTCCTCTGCTTGACTGTGGCCAGGTCGCAGGCACAGCTGGTGCCACCCAAATCACATTACACCACATTGTGGGAGGTTATGTGGGTCGGGATGGTTCTTTGCTAAGAACCTGGCAGCCTGGATTTGAACCTGTAGCCCTGCAGACCCAATTCCCCTCTTTAACCACTGGGCCACCAGTGCCGACAATGATAATGAAAATATAAATTAAAAGTAAAAGTTGGTTGGACCAGATTAAATAGCCCAACATGCCACATTCTGGCCCCCGGGCCTTGGTTTTTCCACATTTAAGAAGAACAACAAATGATTTTAACAAATAAAGTAATAACATTTTACCATTTTTTTAACTCACTGTTTGCAGAATAAAAATAAAATGTAGTAACATATTTTAAAATCCATTAGGAAAAGAACGCCTCAGGATTCGATGAAGTAGTGCTGGCCTAGGTGGCAGTAGAGAGTAAAGTATAGACCACACTGCTCAGGCTGCTGCTCCCACCATCTGACCTCAGATTAGCAACAGAAAAGAGACGAATGGAAACGCAGAATCTTTAGTCTCTTGACGTTCGCTCGGCAGAAGTAGCTCGACATTCACCGACTTCTTTTTGGCACCGAGTCACGTTGGGCGAACGAACTTGAGTCTTCGTTCATACTTTGGTTTAGATGAAAGGAAATTATCTCCCTCATCCATCTTAAGGAGTGACACCAAATCAATGGGTGAGGAGAGATGAGGGGGGAGAGGCTGACAGGGGGAGCTGAGGAACTCACTCGCATCGTGAGTGGGCGGCGAAGTCTCCTTCAGTCCCATTGTGCACAGAGCTTATTGTCTGTCAGAGCCGTGGTATTTTTAACCATAAGGGGAGTGGAATAGCAGCTCAAGTGTCTCTCTGTCTCTCTGTACGCAGAATATTTGGAATCTCTGCTCTGATTAGTCGGAAAACGCCTTGTCACAACAGCAGCGCGGTTTAAATGTCGAGATACGTTTATGTGACAAAAGTAGTTCGTGCTCAGTAGAACATGGTGGCATCATAAATATATATATATATATATATATATATATATAACATTGACAGTCTAGAGATCAGGTGCCAGGAAAGATCATGGTTTATTATATAATACATCACTTCTTTGATAAAATCTGAGATTTTAATTGGTCAACTAAAACAAACTCTAGTAGTTCTTTAGTTGTATCTCTAATTGTGATTTTTTTGTGTGTCTTTTAGTGATTGTTAACACTATGTCTAATCCAGTGCTTCTCAATTAGTTTCTGTTACGCCCAACCCCCAGCAAGAAGAAAACAATTTGCGCCCCCCCTGTCCACATCCACTCTCCAGTATAAATAATAGCATTTGTCTAAAATATAGTTCTAGCTACACCTCTGCATAACATCATATCCTTGTTAACATAAAGAACACAAAAAGACAGAGATATAGTTCAACTTACAAGGATGTGCAATTACACTTTATTGTAGTACGGTGGAAAAAAAGCATGTTCCCCAGGGTCACACGCGCCCCCCTCAGCATCGCCCCACGTCCCCCCAGGGGGGCCCGCCCCACACTTTGAGAAGCATCTATGTGTCTATCCAGCTGATGGATGGAAGTTTCATCTTTTCCCTCTCTCTGATTGGCTGATATCTTCTATCATCGTTCCTGACATTTTCCCTCTGACTGTTACCGATCCCGAGTGTCAGATCAATGTCTCTCAGCGTCTTTGCCCGTAAGCTACGTCCTACTTTAAAAAACAACTACAAAAAAAGAAAAGAGAAAATGTGAGCAGCAGAGCCGGGGCAGACGTCTTCCTAACATTCTCCTCAGTACGGCTCCGGTTTCAGAGTCGGTGCCAGCATCACTAGGTGGGAGAAAGCAGAGAGCAGTGCAGTGAATCAAACAGGGTCAGGGGCTCCATTTACCACAACCAAGGCCCTGAGCTTATCCAATCAATCAGACTGCCATGCCCGCTCACTGTGCATCATTCAGCACCTGAAACAATGTGTATGTGTGCACTCAGACTGCAGCAATCCCTGCTGCCAAGGTCTGACTATCGACTGTTCATGCCCTCTTTACCCCGCAGCGGGGAGCAGTCGGTTTTATCCTGAGACATTCAGCAGAGCTGAGCCAGTGAAGCGGGAGGAGAGTGGAAATTCCTCAGAATAGGTGGTGATGGACGGACTGTCGGGTCCTCGTTGGTCACTGTTGCATCAATAATTGAACCAGAATACAGGTGATATAGCCTGGAGCTGGTGCTGGGTCACATGAAGTCTTTGTCTGAACAGTGAATGTTGTTTTTTTCAAACTGCTAGACACTGTGGTTTGGGACAGTCAGACAAGGCTGTCCTAAAAAACAACCACTGTCAATGATGAAAGTGATGAAAAATACAGTCTCAATTTAACAGGAGATAAAAATAGCAATAATGACCAAAAAAGATTAAAATTACTAACTATAGACTTTGGGTTACTTTTGTAACTCATCCCGGGTTCATGCTAGGAATTCGCTGGTATCTCAAAGCAAAGTTTTTCCCTTTTAAAATAACTAAAAACTAGGGATGTCCGATATTAACATTTGCAGATATTGTCCTTCACTTCCTTCCGGATACCGATATATGCAGGTGATTTCCCCTGAATATGTGTGATACCAGACTGAAGGTATTCTATAAATAACTGTGTACAACATAAACACACTACTTCAATATAAGTTATAGAAAAATGACACATTTTTTTTTTTACCATTTTGTCTGAAACAGTCCTATGGTTCTTTGTGCAGCATTTAATGTAAACAAGAAATGTCTAGTGTTGGACAGAAGAACTTTCCAACAACATTGATTAACATTATAAACTGGGTTAATTCAGCCTCACAACAATAGTCAATATAAATGAGCACAGATAGAAACAGCTGCAGTATAAGAGTAAAAAGACCTCTTTAATGAGAGAAAAAAACATTTCAGCATCGTCACAATGTAAACGACTCTTCTTGTTGATGACATGAGAGACGACACCGAATGGGGTTTCATTGGGAAATGTCCAAGAAATACTTAACTCCCCAACCTCACATGACCAGCTCCTTGCAATCATTAAGAATTGCAGTTTTTTTATCCACAAAAAACTCCACGGACCATGGACATTTACTGTAGTGTTGATCATTGTTGTTGTCCCTTTAAGATGACATCATTTATCACGTGTTGGTCAAATTGTCAGTACCTCATTGGGAGTTCACATGTATTTGTGTATAACGTGGCTTTACAGGATCGAATTTTGACTATCGGTGGATACCGATACCGATACGCTCCGATATTAAAAATGCTGCTGATATCGAATCGATAATATAATTGCGCCAATATTATCAGGCATTCCTACTAAAAGCACGTAAATATGTACCAGCATAAAACACAAACAACCACTGATGGTGTTTTCACCTCATGATCATTACCCCGTCTCCAACCTTGTTTAGATTATTGTGCCAAATTACACAAATATAGAATTCTAATGAAAGCCCCCAAGGAAATGTCAAGGGTTTAACAAATTATCCAACGTTAAATAATATCTTCCCTTTTGTTATGGAACTGCGGTTAAATATAGTATCAACCTCTTATTATTGCTGGTATTTAGAGAACAGTCTGGAGCCAATACAAAAACATGGTGCAGAGATTAAGGTAAAATAAAAGACAAAGGAGACGCACAATAAAAAAAAAAGTGAACACCGTTTAAGAGTCTCTCACTTTGTTGAATATAATGTGAAAAAGATTTTCAGAAATGAAAATCCTATGAACAGGAGGGAAGGAAGTCAAAGATAAACTGAAATACAAATGCATGTAGACACTTTTAAATGTTATGATTAGGGATGTCCAATAATATCGATTTCAATATAAGCAGAATATAGATAAAGTTATTAATGCTATATAAACTGCTCTTTAGTGGAGACAGGTTTAATCGGTGTCAAATGTGTAATTCTGTGTTTGTGTGGTGCAGGAGAGTCAGTGGCTGGACAGCGTGTCTCTGCTGATCAAGGACTCACTGGAAGGAGACATGATTGACAACCTCTCTGGTTCGGTTTTCCACCACTACTGTTCTCCTCCTGTCTGCAAAGACTGCAAGACTCACCCACAGGAGGTGAGTGGGACTACAGAGACACACTAACACACACCGACCGTGTACAGACAAATATTTTTTGGTTTGGGAAGCCAGAAATCTGAAAAAAAGGAAACCAGTGACCCTGACAGGGGACAGGTTTTGGCCGATACCCCGGTCTGTTGTTGTTGTAACGCTGTATCTGAGTCTGTTCTCTAGGATTTAAAAAAACTAACATGTAAAATGTAAGAAAACTGCAGATAATTCTAAACATGCAAGACGTGTAAAAGTCATGTCTAAAATATGTACAAGCCTCGTCAGTGACATCTGTTGAGGTTATTTGGGAAATGCAGAGTTCCCGGTTTTAAAAACCCAAATGGTCCACATCCAACCCCTGAGCCATTATTTGTCCATGGCAGGGAGACGGAGAAGTAAAGATTAGCTGTAGTAGAACACATAAGTTATGGTCGCTCTGTGTGTGTGTGTTTGTGAGTGTGTGCGATGAACCGAAAATGAAGGAGTGTGTGTGTCAATCCCGTCAGAGGCTAGTTCACATTCCCGGCGCTCCATCTCTTTCCCCTGGTCATTGACAGAACAAACACTTCACTTCTCTCCATTTCCCCAGGTTGTTTGTTTATGGCTCAGTTCACTTGAAAATTACATTTATTTATATATTTGTTTATCTGTCTCCAGGCGACAGAAGGCGCCGTAAATAATCCAACAATTTCCGAAGCAGGAGAATCTCCTTGTTTTATAAACAAAAATATAATAATGCCCTATTTTTTTTTTTATTATTTTCTAATTCCATGCCTCGTGACCAGCTTGGTGGACGGTTAAAATATCATTGTAAGAATGATAAAATAATGTAAATACATGCGGTTCCAGCCACACGGATGTTTCACGACACCAAAGTTTGGGACCGATGTCTGTCTCCCGAAGACTTTGAAATCCTGGCAATAAAAATGCAGATTAGCACTGAATGTTCACATTGCATTGCAATCAAGGCGCTGCGGAGTGATCTAATGGTATTTTCATAGCTGTCAACTTGCTTCCCATAAATTGCCAATTATGACACTGTGCATAATGTGTGCAGTTTTCTCCCCAGATGTTCCCATCACCACAATATTGACTGAAATATGCTGCGGATTAATTGAGAAAATCACAGGCGGCATTTAAATTTCTACCCTTATCTTATTTTTCTGCACCTACTCAATATTTTCACATTAAAAGAATCTATTTATCCCGGAAAAATGGTGTGGAAAGAAGGTGGAAATTATTCCCGCTGGATATTATTTAAGAGATGGTGACGGGTTTCCAGCAGGGACCATTCGTAGCTTTAATTTTCTATAGACTGTAATAAATGAAACTACTTGAGGAGACTGAGAGGGAGACTGATCCCCAGACTGGTTTAAACGTTTGAGAAAGAGGAAAAAGAACAGATTCTATTTTCTTAAGGACGTTTATTACTGTACTGAGAGATTTAACTCTAATTGTATATGTTATTATCTAGCATGCATCACTAAGAAGTTAAATTTACATAAAAATTGTATTCAAAATGTCTTTTTTAAATATTGCATCAGGATCTTTTTTTTTTTTTTTTCAATTCCTTGTGGGTTTGTTAAATACCTCGATTCACAAAACAATGTGCCTACCAAATAAGCATTCTTGTCTAGGAGTGAAGGAAGACATTTATGTCCATCTGGAACAACCAACCTTGAATAGAGGGGAAGGTCTGCGTCATCAACAAGTCCATTCTGACTTGAGATCCCATCCTAGGAAGTTTAACTGTTCATCAACACCAGAGCAGTCTTTTCTAGACGGGTGAGACAACGACTCCCATTCACATCTGGACATGTGACAAGAAAACTGCTCGTCAACATCAGGAGCAGTTTCTGGTGAAGAGACCAAAACAACTCTTCACACCTTTGTCCAGTGGAAAGGGGAGTGGTCTAGAGGAGTAGAACTATTAGAGTTCCCTCTGACATCAACCAGAAACTGATGAAGTTCCTCAGTTGAGGAATGAAACATCTTTCAACTCCAAGGAGAAGTCCAGTTGCTGGCAACTAAACCCTTTTTGGATTCTCGTTTAGACAAACCAGCGGCAGAAGAGTACATGAGGGTGGTGCCAACAGGTTGTGAGTTATGCGGGATGAGAGACTGATGAGTTCTGTATCATCACGGGGACCTTCTGAGATTTTCAGAGGGACGAGAGATTACAGAAGATACAATTGACAAATACCACTTTAGTGGGATGTGAAGGGTTTCCAATCAGTGATTTGTGCGGCGGGTTCTGTGGTCACGTTCCCTGGCTCATGATGCACATCCACATGTTAAGATGCCACTCACCCAGAGCAGAGGAGATCACAGGAAGTTGGTGAGATGTTTATGTAGATTGGATATGTTGGAAATATAGAGACGTCCCTCTCTCTGCTGCCTTTCTCTTCAGTTCCAGTCGTGTTTAGTAGAATATGTTTGTTAACTACAGTCAGTTATTGATAAAAAGGGTTACTTGTACATTAGTCATCATTTTTTTAATGTCTTTTTTCATTTTTCATTGTAACTAAATAAAACATGTTCGTTTTTCTAGACATCAATCACTGCTGCTGTTTCATGATTTTCCATTACTCACACTGTCTTTGTCACAGTGCCCGTCTGTCTGCTTCTGTTTGACAGATCCGATTGGCTGAGGTGGAGCAGGCGTCCCTCATTTCAGAGCAGCTGTCGGACAAATCATCGTCCCCTGCTCTGCCTGATGACCTCAGTCTGGATGAACACAGTAACTACCAGCTGCTGGTCAGAGATGGTCAGGTAATAAAGTCTCTCCCACTCTCTCTCTCTCTATCTCTCTGTGTGTTTTTTATTTATATTTGGTATGGAGCGAGTGTTGGTACGATAAAGGTGATCTGGTGATGTAAAACATTATAATCATTTGTCACAATATAGGGGAGTCGTACAATAATTGCGATTTACTAACTGGCCATCAGCTGTTGTATCATCTGTACATCAGGATACTAACATTAGAACAGAAGGATCTACATCTGGAAACACTAGAGAAGTAAGAATAGAAAAAGAAAATAAAGCAACACCAGGAATATTTGACGGGGAATTGGTGACAGAAAATCAATCCAGTGTTTAGAATATAGATACTGCATCATGATTGCCAAAGGCCTTGAATTATAATTCTAATTATTCCTTCAGTATGTTAATGAACCTATGGTCTGTAAATATGAGAATAGATCTCCAACATTAGTCTACAGCTTATTAAATCCAGCCCATGTGTCCATTGAGTCCTTCATCTCTCTCTACTGAAGTCCAATATTAGTGGACACCACTGTCTGGTTCTTTGGACCCACAGAGCTGTAGATGAACAGACAACAGGTTGATACATTTTTCATAAATATTCAACAGGTTTTAATGTCCTCGAGCCCAGATAGCTCAGTCGGTAGAGCGTCAGATTTTTGGGCAGTTGGTGGCCTAGTCGTTAAAGAAGCGGACTTGGGTCCGTAAGGCCAGTGGTTCGAATCCCCCTACCTGCCAAGTTACCTAAAACAAAATGTGTGTCTTTGTTTTTTCATGTCCCTTTCAGAAATGACCACTGTGACCTGCACTGGCACCACTCTTCCAGCTGGCCTGTTTCATTACGTTATTAAAGAGCTGTTCATTTGATTCACTTTTTCAACCAATAACAACAACAACAACATTGCAGCAGTTTGAGGCTTTGAAGAACCGGTGTTATTCTGTCCTTTTACCACATTCAATTTTAATCAGACTTCTGTTGATGGATAAAAGAGGGGGACATGAGGAGCGTGCTTTTGGAAATTGAAAACAAAATTCTATTCAGATTTCTATTATGAAGAGAGGAAATGAGAGACTCCAGTGTGTTTCGCTTCAGTGAACATCAGTGCACCTGGAAGTCACATCGTTTCTGAAGTCTGGCCCCGGCTCGCCATCTCACAAAAACTGACTCTCTCCCACCCTGTCTGTCTCTCTCAGATGGACAGCAGTGACTCGCACAGTTCGCAGGAGCTGCCCACTCAGGTGGGCTACAGTAGACTTGGTCCATTCAACTCCAGGAGTGAAGACGGGATCCAGGAGTTGTTCCAGGTGGGCGTCCATTCTCAGGGGAACCCTCCCACTTGTGAGCTGCAAAGTTTGGCACAAATCCCAGGTAAGTTACGCCAAGTTACCCTGAGCATGGTATCGTCCCCACACACTGGTCCTCGGGCGCTCAAAACCTGCCCACTGTTCACTTTGGTGATGGGTTAAATGCAGAGGTCACATTTTATTGTGTGCAGTGGTGTGAATCACAATGTCACAGCAACACAAAAAAAATTCACCAGGGCAGCATGAAGGGCCGGTTGTAATGAGAAATGTTTTTGGGATTTTTTTTGTTACATAAATTGAACATTTTCTTTGAAAAAATCATCTAAAACATCAGTTTGAGAAATTTCTCAAATGCTGCAGACCACACCAATGGGCTTACCTGGCCACATTTGGCCCACAGGCCTTGAGTTTGACACAAATGGTGTGCAGTGACTGCGTGTTTTTGTTCTTACCAGAAATCTGTGGTATTCTATGGTGTTTTTGTCAGCGTTGACCAAGTCTGAAGCCCAGGACTAGTAACCCATGTTGGACATGATCCATCAGCAAAGGTTCCTTCAGTTCAGGCCTCCTGGTGTGGATCATATCTGACAGCGACGTAGCTCTGCTGGCCCGACTTGATAGACGTGAGGCCACATGTAACGTGGCAGGTGCAGTCCAAATATAATCGAACCATTACAGCCCTGTTCTGGCAGAATGGACTGTATATTAACATAAATGAATACTTTTGGCAGTTGCACAGTAATTACAGCCCACCATGGCCCAGAGCTGGCAGACTGGAGTGGACTGCCCAAGGACAACCATATCAAACGACTACATGTGGCCCATATTTTGGGCCATATGTGACAGACCAAGACTGGCCCAACGTCAAAATAACTTGGCATCTCAGACTGGACCAGAAATTCTGACAGAGTCGGAGAGAGAGAACAAAACAAATTCACGTGCGAAGCCACCCTGCTTCTCATTATCCTGGTTCGACCCTGACTCGTCTTCAACCGCCGCACTGACATTGGCGGTATCAAGTATCAAGATGAGGTTTTTACCCATCCCTGGTTTTAAGGGCTACACACAGTGATTGACTTTCACTGCAATTAAAGTATCGGGAGATAAGGCCGGCCCCCTGGCAGCCACAGACATGTTGATAAATGGTATGCTATGGCACGTTAATAGATCTCCACCTCCAAAGGCGGACGTCTTCAGGGGAGCGATAAAAGACAAAGTCACGTCAATGAGAACCAACAACATTCAAATGTGTGGTGATGAATGTAAATAAATAATTACTTAGAGATTTGTGGACAATTTAAAATTACCCGCTGTCATGTCATTCATCTTTGTGACTTAGCATGTTCGAAAATATCAGACGACTATTGTCAGTCTTATATTAGCATTAGGATGTCATACCTGCAACAGTCCTTATCAGTTTGTCCTTCAATAATGAAAACCTGAGAAATCACCAAATGATGTGTGTCATTAAGTTGTTTGGGGGAAAGACAACTGCATATTAAAGGTAAAGTCACTAGATGGCAGCATTGAAGCTCACATTTATCTACATATCTATAATATTTAAAAGATTGTATAGGTATAGTTAAAGGAATAAAAACCACCAAGCACTCAATAACATCTGGCAGAAAATAACTGAGAAAGACTGCTTTAAACCATCAACATTTAAATCACAACTGGTCTGCTGTATCATTAACTGTTGATATTTAAAATTTAAATAAGATGTTTTGCGCAAGAAAATAAGCTTTTGTTTCTGGTGTTCAGATTGAGTTTGTAGAAACAGCTCAACCTCTCTCTTTATTTTTAAGGACAGTTACTTATTTTTAAGATACAGTAACCTATTCAAACATTGATGTGATGGTGATGGACTTGTTTTTTAGGTTATGACAGAGAAACCCTCAGCGGTGCTGCTGGTGCGGGAGCTTCACCTCTCATCCACCTGCCCGTCGACTTCTTCCACCCTGCAGCAGCTCACCCTGGCAGTCCTGGGTACAGAGCTGCTCCAGGACAGGCTGGGCGGACCTTGTTGGCTTCCCCAGCCTCCTGGGCCTCGCTGCGCTCACCAGGTGCCAACAGCAGGCCCCTGGGCTCTCAGGTATTATTAACGAGTGACTAGGTTCATGTGTTTGTTTGGCAACCCCGATGTGTCGAGTCTGTCAGTTCAACATGTCAGAGACAGAATGGAGCGAAGGAAAAGGTTCAGTGAACCAAAGTTGTCTTGCATCAAACACCCATCAGGCAGCCAGATGGGATTTTCCAAATGAGGTGGTATGTCAAAGCGTAAAACCGCACATGCCACGTACTGTCACTGCAAATCATAACAAAGATCCAGATGAGGAAAATGAAGCTGTTAGTCATTGGTGAAAATTACCTGGTCTGCTTCAATCACAAGGGGGCGGCAGGGAGTTATCATCAAACCTTGAGTTTGAAGCTAATGCATTATTAGTATTCGTTGATGTACTGTTGCCGTGACAAATCATTAGTCCTAACCAGTGTTGGGACTAATGTGTTACTTGTAACGCTGTTACGTAACGAAACTACTTTTCTCGATAACTAATAACGTAATGCGTTTACCTTTTCCATTCAGTAACAAAGTTATTGTTACTGCTGTGTAAAGGAACTCGTTACTATCTGTGGTCCAAATGGACGGTTTCTCCCGGCCATGGAGAGAGGACTGTGTGTCAGTGGAGCCTGTCTGCTGTCTGTCAGTCATGAGTGAAAGACGGCCGTGCACACTAACTGAACCCATGTGTTGAAAAGAAGCGATGATTGGTTGACATAGGTTAAGATTTCAGGCTAAGCCAATCAGAAAGAGACATGGGCGGTCTTCTTGCCTTATAGGGAAATAAATAGTCTTACACACACGCGACGCAGTACAGCAGCACACACCCGTAAGCAAGACGACGGCTAATGGGAAGTTGAGGATACAATAAACATCTGTTTTATTTTTATTGTAACACTACATATTATTACGATCGTTGCTACAGAACACAACACAAAATGTTTTTAATGTGTTTTTATTATTAATATTTAAAGTAAACTATTTATTAGTTACTTTTATAATTTAGTAACTAGTAATGTAACTAGTTACTTTTTTAGAGCAGTAGCTAGTAAAGTAATTAGTTGCTCTTTTAAAGTAACTTGCCCAACACTGGTCATTACTTACACCTCAAATTTATCTCCAAGGACATTATCAATACTGTGTGTCTGAAGCAAGAAGAGAAAAAAAAACAACAACTTCATTTTAGTTTGGTGTTAAAACGTGAACACAGAGAGCGTTGTTCCAGTTCCTTTCTGTCGTCTTGTTTAGTTTGTGCCTGAGTGGCTCTGTGATCCTCAGCTGCAGCAGTAATGCTCTGCGGTACTCAGTTAATTAGCCCAACCAGCCCTGAGTCTGTTACCGATTCACACTGTGCACAATGTTGTTCCCGTCTCTCTCTCTGTTCATTTTCTCATTTCATTACAATTCTCTGGGATTCTTTTGTGAGTTCTTCTCATACTGTGGCACTTCTTTCATCCATGTTGGTCCTTGGTTGTTCTCCCAACTTCATTCATTCCTTTTCCGGCACTTGAGGAACTCCTTGTTTCTTCATCAACCAGGATGAACTTCCATTTCTAGAACATGTTGTCCTTAGCAGCTGTTTTCTTGTTCTTTACTTCTAACCTGAAGTTCGGTTCTATTTTTGTCATTCTTGTTTCCTCTGTGCAGCATCCTTCTCACAGTGACACCTCCCTAGCAGATGGCAGTTCAGCGACTGGCCTGCAGACCACGCCTGAGGAAGGTCTGAACTTTAATGTCTCCCAACCCCAGGACACAGATCTCCCTGTGCCTCTCCTCTGCCACCAACCCTTAAATCCCCAGGGATCAGTATCAGGAGACCAGGAGAAACCCTTATTAAGGAGACAAAACACTACAGTTACCCTAAAGGCCACCAGGGGCCACCAGAGGAGCCAGAGCAGCTGCGGTGGTGGCAGCACTAGCCCCGGCTACCCTCGGCAAGACTCCATGGACCCATCGGATGAAGACGTAGGACCACAGTCAGAGTTGGACGGCTGTCGTCAGACCTGGAACAGTGAACACTTGTCAGAAACACTCATTAGTCTCTCGCTGACCTCGCTGCTCACACCCAGCTCTCTGGCACAACCGCTGGTCAAGAAATGTAATAGCACAGGTTCTTTAGAACAAACCAACTTGTCCGCGCGGAGTAAAGATGGACGCCACGTGTTCAGTATAGATGCCCACGGTTTCTTGTCTAACCCTTGGACAGCGGGTAAAGACACAGGTACAGAAGAGGCCGGTGGAGCGACAGGCTTGGACAGAGGAGGCAGCAGCAGCAGCCGACCGACAGACACAAGCTCAAGGAAAAATAGATGAAACTCGTGTTGTTCCTCTGTAGTTGATCTGTTTGTTGATTAGCTGTTCCGGAGTGTCCAAACCTTCAGAGCAGGTACAGTACATGAGACGTTTGATATGTCCCGTCCAACAGATTCTGAAAATCTTCTGTCTCAGTCCCTGGTTCTCTCATATTGTCTGTGGATACAAGGCTGCCTGGGATCAGTCATTTCTCAGGAAGAAATTCTTTTGAGATTTGAAATCTGCAGAAGGTTGGGGTTCAATTTGGAAAGACTTAACAGAGGAGACCAGAGGCTTTAGCCTGCGAGCATAGCCAAGGTTTAGACTGACGGTTCTGGGCTTCACCTTTGAGCCATACTGAAATGCAGATATATATTTGGGAAGCCAATAAAGGGCCAGGACGGTGGTTGAACATGAAGATGGTGATGAGATGACACTGCAAAAATAGCCTATTGAAAACAAACAAAAAAAAACTTTCTGTAAGGTTCAGGGCTCTCTGGTCACTGTGCCCGTCACTTTTGTGCAGAACCAGTGTTGTCAGTAATGAAAATATGGCCAACTGCAATGCTTCTGGTAAAGAAGACTGGACTTTGTACAGCTGTTTCTTGTTTGTTTGTTCGTTTGTGTTGTCAGAACCAACAGTAAAAAGTAGCACCAACCTTTTTAAGCTGAATTTACTGAGGACGGGAAGTAAAAGGTTGAGGATTGTCAGATTTTTTTTTTTCTTTTCCCGTCTTCACTTTACACAAGTTGTCAGAAAATAAACAATGTTTGTCTCCGCGAGGGACATCAGCGAGACAGGGACAAACCAGAAGACAACTCCATTAATATCTTTGAAAGGCTTATGTACGAATGTGAAAGCTGCTAAGAACATGTGGGTTGCTGAAGAGACGCTGTCTGCTCATCAACCCATGAAAGGGCTAAAAGATGAGGAGTGCAGACCTGGGCCAAAATATATATATATATATATATCTATATATATATTCTTAGAAAATATATTATCAAGATGAATAGTGTTTCCTTTTGTTGAAAAGGCATTTCTGAGGCCTTCAGTATTTCCCACAATTTGAGTTGTATGAAAAGTGATTTCCCTTTTTTGTCCTCAAATACGTGCTCATGTCACAGACGCATTGATCCCTAACTGCAAAAAAACATAAACTTCAGGTAGAACTGCAATTTTAAAAAGCACCACAAAATACACAGCAAGCACAGATAGCATCAGGTCTTCACCCTGTCTTCAGGTGAGGGCGGGGATAAACCCTTCATGTCAGGAATTCAGTCACATCTGGACGGCCAGATATGAAATTTGATTCGCTCCTTGCTGTTGAAACTTTACCTTAGTGCACGTAGTTTCTCTGACCACAGGGGGCAGCATCGTTCCGAGGAGCTTTTGTCTTTACCCAACGATTAAAACAAAATGAGACAGAGGTGTGCAAACTTTTTAACTCGCAATGTGACAGGTTATGTTTGTCACCACCTACTAGAGGAACTGTCTAATCATAAGGGTAATTTAATAATGTCATTTTGACCAGTTTGGATGACTTCTGTTTAGTTGCATAGTCAACTTGACTGCATGTGATATGGGTCAATCACTGTTATCAAGGTCTCAATGATTCACGTCCTAATCTTCAATCTAGATTGTGTCTTGGTTGTTTTTGTTTTTTTTTTTTAAATGTGCAACGTTTAGAACATCAATACTAACGGAAAGGTTCTTGTTGGATTGTCGCAGAAGTTGGTATTTAAACCTGTTGGACTCAGAGGTTTGGTTTCACTGCTTTAAATCCAAATGGTTGTTTGACTCAGGTCTGCTGGAGTGTAGCATGACTTTGGAGTTCCCCAGGTCCTGTGGAAAACTTGACAACAAATTTTGACCCAATGTAAAAATCCCTCGTCCTAAAACATTATTGTCACAGTTAAAAACATCCACCTCAGGTGGCCATCGCTAGTATTGAATGAATACCATAAGATATTAGCCAATATGTTATTCTATTAGGAGCATTTATTTGCCGTGACAAATATATATATATATACTCACAGTGGGGCGTCAGGATACGAGCAGCTCTAAACTCTTTTCCAAAAAAGATGAATCTGATGAATCGGAGAGAGCGCTTTCAGAGGAGCACACGTCTGAGCAGCAGTTGTTTTGTAGCTGTTGTCGCTATGAAAACTCATAATTAGATGTGTTGAAATACCCATTTATGTGTATTTTGAGGATCAAAACAAAATTAAACCAATTATCATATATTGAGGAATGGACAATGGGCCTGTCGCAGACCTGGTCAAACTAAGGCTCGGGGCCTGGATGCGGCACGTTTGCCGTTTCAATCCGACCCGCCCATTTATATTATCGTTATCCTTCTGCCTTTTCCCTGCAAAGCCAGAATTTCACCGTATCGAAGACGCTGAAAGCATTTGAACTTTTTGCCTTTACATTTTAATTTACTCATTATTGATCTTAGTTCCCACAAATATCTATCTTTTTGATTCTGATCTGGCCTGTGACTCAAATTTTAGTGCCACCCGTGGCCCGCGAGTCAAAATAATTCTCCAGTCCTGATCTATAGTCTCGCTCTCTTCGTCATAGTTTCTAATCTTTCCAGTGTTATTTTGTTTACTAAAACAAAAATAAAGTAAGTAAAAAAAAAATTCCAACAAGGGCTACTGTGGAACAGCTTCAACTGGTATCCTGAAGCCCCACTGTATTTATATATAAATATATACATATAAATTAGACCTAATTAAATAACCTCCATGCTCCAGGACATGTCATACTAGTCAGTATTTATCAATAAATCATATTAGTGTAGCTGCATCAATAGTCAACATTACTTACTTACTACTACTACACGATCTCCCGCACAATAAAAAAAATGTCTGCGTCGACGCGGCGCAGGCTTCTTTCCGGCGCTGCGTCGAGTCGAGACGGAAAAACCCTCAGTGATGATGTCACACTTCCGTCCTCGTTCTCCTGATTCTCACTCACTCACAGTATCTCCCAGTGTAGGGAACCACTATTGACTCCCATCTCTCTGAGATATGCAATATGCTCGTGTAGATGTACAGTTAGATGTATGAGACTGTAGAGGTAGGCAATATGGAGAGAGGAGATTATATTTATGACTCGCTGTGTTAGAATAAAAATGTCAAAGAGATTCAAAAGGTCATGGAAAGGATGAAGATGATGATGACGATGTGTCTGTGTACCTTAGCCCTGTTGGAATGTGTGTGTGTGAGAGTGTGTGTGTGTGTGTGTTTTCTCTTTCTCGCCCTCATCTCTGCAGCCTGATTTTCTTCCTCTCAAATGCATGTGGGTGTGTGTTTTTTTTCCCTGTTTTCTTAATGTCATTCTAGTGTTGTATAAAAGTGAGATAGATTCTCAAACATCTGCCGTCTCCCTGACGTCGTTCTTTCCCATCAGAGCCGCTGCTGCTGCTGCTGCGATCTGGTTTATTTCCCCCCCGAGTTCTGTATTTGTTCAGGTCAAGAAAACAGGTGACATACATACGTCCTCTTAGATTTATCTTGAACAACAATCCAGCCAAAAGCTTTGAACACCTTCTAAATGAATGTTGAATGTCTTTCCATCAGTAGGCTGCCATTGAATGAAATCAATCTCCCAGTGAGTGCTACAAAATAAAAGTACTTTCCAATCAACACAGGAAGTATTTTTTTCAGTCTCCTTCTCTCTTTATTTTTTAAACTATTGACATTGATTTAATTTCAATACTGGTCGATCTCCATTGGCATGAGGACAGCATGAAGTTGCACGTTCTACTTGATTACTTTTTTTTCCTACCAACATTTGATTAACTGGACTTTTTCATTTCTCTGCGTGTGTTTGTTTATAACTCTTCGCTTTGGCCCCGAGGCAACGTTTTTGACATTGGTGTCAAACTCCAGGGTTCACTTTTCTGGGCAAGATCGAAGCCCAGTTAGAGTAGTTGTCTTCACCACCACCTGGGAGAAAGTGCAGTTCAATGTGATCAAGCTGTCAGATGTTGCATTGATTTGGAAATGCACAACATTGGGTTAGGGTTAGGGTCTCATCCTCACATTGTTCAGTTTTACTCTCAGGTTTCACACTCTGTGATGCAATTTATATTTTAACAATGGTGGTTGGAATTAACCTGAGTTTTCCTGTTCAAACAAAACATCCATTATTAAAATAAACTTTAATTTAGAATTCACCGTCCAATAACACGCTCCTCTGTTGTTTGCTGTGAAGAAATAAACCAACAAAAGGAACACGGTGGTCTTTCTAATAATCCCTCTGCCAAAGGTAATTTGTCTCTTTGTGTCCTCTATTCTGTGGAACCGACCTCCTTCCTGCGGCTGATTAAAATGGACCAAACACAATGACAGAAGTCCATTTCACCACCTGCATTATTTAGCTGCAGCTGCAGCATCAAAAACGTCGACACAATTAGAGGCGGTCTCCGCTGCTTCCCGGTCGTAATCAGACTCGGAGCGACCAGGGAAATAATCTCCTACGCAAACATTTGTCCTTTATAAACAACAGGTTGTACTCCACCATTACTGGTTCATATTTAACTCTTGTTTTTTTTTTTGTTGTTTTATTTGTTTTGTCCTTGTTGCTTTGGAAACTGCTGGGTTTAAAGGAGGAAAGATCTTCACCTGGTGATTGGACGCTGTTAGAAATGAAAGGTTTCAGAAGAACAATCACTGAAGTTGATTTCAATATGTTTTCACATGGTTTTCAGTTCATCATTAAGTTGATTTTTTTTTTGTCCACAATGTCAAAAACCACAGCAACTGGTGATTAAATGTAACATCACAAAACATTTTTATTAAAATGTTATCATATGCTTTTATACTTTTAAAATATATGTGTGTATAAATATACATACGTGTTACAAATAATATATATGTAAGATTCCATCCATTTTAACATGTTGTAATTGACAAATGACAACTTTGAAAAATGTGTTTCTGTGAAACCCACCACTTTCAGTTGTCTTTATTTATTCTGAGCAGGTTCGGCAACAAGGGACCGTCAACGAAGGCCACTGCTCTTCTTCAGCAGCCAATGTTTTTCAACCAGTCAAACAAAGACGGCAACAGAGCCAAGGGTGGGAATGTCCTGGTGCAGCTGGTGTCCCCAAGAAATATTTTCAATTATGTTCTGTGAGTCATTTGTTTCCCAAACCTTATTTTCAGGGTTTTTCTCCCCAAACTAACAGATTTTTTCAGTATCAGTGTCAAAATAAAGAGAAAATAGCAGATGAACCTCCAGCTGAACTTCTTGGAATAAACACGTATCCATGGATGTGCTTCATTTTAGTCTCTAACACACGTTAAACTCTTAAATATTTAAACATGTAGATTTTGTCATTTTGACAAGTACAGTAGGCCACCAGAGGGCAGGAGAGACTAGGGAGACCACAAAACATGGCATGCACCTCAAACCTGTCCTACCTCGAACTCTACAGGAGCATGGAATGGGGCTTTTTTTTCAATTTCAGAGTTTATCTTCATTTCCAGATTGATTCCCTCTATTGACTCTGTTTGGACCAAGCACCGTATGTTTGGCCACTGACCTGTGATTACTATTATGTCTCTTTGCAGGAGACAGAGGGAAGTGTATTACTGTGGTAACATTACTTCCAGCTCCTCTCTTGGGAACAGTAACTATATTTATTAGTTACTGATACCATTTATGCTGTGACAATTGTGTGTCTGTGACTTGTTGAATATGTTCTCGTGACAGGGTGAAAACAGTCAAATGTCCATTTATTCATGGATCCACTGCTGTAAACAGTCTCAGTCCGGGTCCAAGTGTAAGTCCAAGTCCAGTCCATCCATGTCCCAGCTGCCCAGGAAAGGTCTGTGGAAAAACCTTCCTTCATATATTTACATTGTTTACAGATAAATTCATGACAGAAAAATAAACCGATTCAACAAAACTGAAAAATTCTTCATATGAATTATAATCTTAATCTGAAATCTTTATACAATAAATATATATTTATCACAGGCCGTTATCGGAATAAATTTGTAATATTTACAACAATCGTTCTTTGTTGTTTCCTCCTTAAAGACCTGCAAATCTGGTTTATGCTAAACGATGTTTGTCCAGAAAATTTTGGGGGGGATAAATAGCTGCATATTAAAGAGAAACTCACTAGATGGCAGCATTGCAGCACATTTAATTGATTCCATTGTCATAAGGGTGTTCGTACTGATACATACATAAGCATTATCAGTCCTATATGGGTTGCTTTCAGATAACAGTATATTTGATCATGCAGATCATTTACATGGGACATTTCTAACAATGTTATATATTTAGCAGCTGTACAGTTTCAGTCTTTGTACCTTCGTTGCAGTTGCTGGTGCTTCTGGTTTTCTTTCTACCACAGTTTGGTCAGGATGAGTACGAGTTTGACTCAACATTTGTCATCAGTGCCAATCAGATGCATCTACGAAGGAGCAGAACAATCGCTCTGTTCGTGGGTGAGTACGTTGGCTCGGTTCAGCACCGTTAAACAGACACAGGAAGGTGGAGGCAGAGAGAAAACCAAGCATGTTATTACTGCATAATTCCACAGGCCGTTTAGTTGGAGCACTAACAGGTTGGATGAACGGTGTGTGTCTGCCTGGGAACATTACTGAGATGGAGAGCTGGGGGTAAGGCGGGCGGGCGGGCGGAGGAGGCGGAGAGCCAATCCGCTCACATCACTTCTAATTCCAGGCTCCAGAGTAATTCCTGGTGGAGGAGGTGCAGGCGGAGAGAAGAGGTGTAGAAGGAGGAGGACTGGACCTCTGGATGGGTCAGTGGCTCGTCTTATAAGAGGACGGACAATAAACATCAATCTTGGGAATGGAGAGTCAGTGGACAAGGATGACAAACAGGGACAGACGGGTCCTTATGTTTGGATTCTCTTCTTGTTCTCTGGAAGATAAACATCATATCAGCTGGAAATGTGTGGCTTCACCTGGAGCAGGGTGGAGCAGATTGTTCTGATCAAACATGGAAGTGGAAATGACCCAATTCTCTTTATCAAACCATGGCCCGAGGGCCAGATGTGTCCCGTTTGGGATTTTAATCCAGACCTTCAAATTTATACTAATAATTTATTGCATCTTTAGCTTTCCCCAATACTAGTATTTCCCAAAATACATTTTTTACTTTTTTTCTTGACTTTTCCTTGTCATTTATTGAGGGTTGAGGTTCACGGACTGTGAGTCGACGCTTGTTAAAAGCAGCACTGAGGCCTGGAGCATTCACTTCAGCTTCTTCTCCAGCTGTTCCTGATCTCTGCCAATTTTTTTCAGAGAGATCTTGTTGTGGCTGTGCAGCAAATTCTGGGTATTTTGGCTGAGTTCATCGTCCATATTTTCTGGCACTCGGGGATTTGGACAAACTGGTCTAAAAGTGTTGAACATCACCAAAGGGTTCTGACCACGTTTTGTTTACTGGACGCTGCTGGCAGAGGCTGTGGACGGGAAGTTGGGACGTAGCCCACACTGAGGATTCCATTGTCCAGAAAAACGTATTCTCATTTGCAATTCAGAGTCTTTTCTATCCATTTTGGACTTCAACTACTCTGCTGTCCAATGTTTTTCTCAACAATCTGTCCAGACTCTTTCCTCTCTGGAGAAACGTCTCTGTCCCTAATGTTCGTTATATTTTCATCTCATTAATTATTCAACTCTGTGTCTGTGTTAGTACGACTCAGACGACACTGTGGCAGTTGGACTTATATATTTATAATAAATGAAATAATTCTTCTATTCCTCTATTCCTTGTTCTTTTTAATGCCGGGTACTATATGGTCTCAGTTCATGTTATTTAGTCTGAAGTTTGTCCAGGTTCAAAGCTGTTCTCGGGTCCTTCCCCACCTGTTGTCCCTGTCCTCTGTACACCCTCCACATGTCGGGGTCAGACTGCGTGACACGTCCCCAGATTGAATTAAGAGAACCTGACGGACGGCGCCCTCTGTTGTTGACCTGCTAATTGGCTGCGGTGTTTTGGCCCCGACACCTCCGGCCTCTCTTATTTCGGCGTCCAGTCCGTAAATACCAGCGGCACAGGTTGCCTACGTTGCCTTTGCTCTGGTTGCCAATGAGTTGAGCGCCATCAAGCTGTCGACCTCAACATCTGCTGTGTCAGCTTGTTAATTAGCAGCCCACATCTGGTAACCTGGGTGCTAAAGGACTGACGAGGGAGAGACGGAGAGAGACGTAGGGAGACAGAGCAGGGCTGCAGACAACAGAGTGAAATCCGGGACTTTCACAGGTGTTTGATTTCCCTCACAGCTGTGTAGTTTATCAAGAGGCTCATGTGACACTATTAGTGATATAATCAGTCAGAGCAGCAGTTAAACCAGTCAATAATAAATAAGGACTCCAGGTTGAAAACAAATAAATTAGATAAAGATCCATGCTACTCAGGCTCAGGGACCAAATCTGGCCCAGAGTGAAGTTATCTTTCAAATGTCAGATTATATCAAATTATATCCTTGAGTATATAGACCAGACATAAGCAACCTAAGGCCCGTGGCCTAGATGCAGCACATTTGGCTTTGTATTCCTGCCCTCCAAACGTATCCATTTTATAGAAGTATTTTCTATTTTTGATTATATTTCTTTCTTCTCACTGCAATTTCCACATTTCCCCTACAGATGGCATAGAGAAGCTAAAAGTACTTGAGCATTTCAGCTTTATTTCTCCTTTGCCCAAATCTGGGCTGCGAGCGCCACCTAATGGGCCACGTGGATTGTGAGACTGTGTAGGTTGTCAGCTAAAAACATAGATAGGATAGGATAGGATACAGCCTTTAACCACATGGTGGCGGTAACGCATTTGTTTTCTTTCTTCTACAACATATTGAGAATAAGAGAATAACGCAACATTTTCACTGTTCGAGTTTGAACGACCGTCATCAGACTCCTGTTCCAGTTCATTTAGTTTTTTGCTCTTTAGTCTCGTTTCATTAACCAGTGCTGAAAGAACAAGGAATTTCATGAACACAGCGTTGGTCTGATATCACTCAGTCTGTCGGAATAAGAATTGATTTTTCTGGCAGCTCTGACTGAGAAGGAGGAAGAGGAGGTGGAGGTGGGAGGGGTCAGGAGTCAGTCTTCAACCACCATCCATTTCTGTCCTCTCCAGAGAACTTGGTACTGTTGAACTGATTGGCTTCTGAACCTCAGCCAATCAGAGTAATGAATTGGGATTTGACACCCTCTTGTCCCCGGAGTTGTTGACTCCCACCACAGGTCAACAGTGGTACTGATGGTCTGTGAGGTGTCCTGTTGTTGACCTTGTACTGTTTCAATCCTAGTGGGATTGAAACTGTTTGTCTCATGTATCTCATTCATGTCTTTTTTGTCATAATTCTGCTACATTTCAGCTGCAACTTGAATCAAATTGAATATTAAAAAAAAAAAAAAATATTGATGTGTTCGGTGCAGTCATCCTCTTTCCTCTGGAGATTTGAATGTCGGTTTGAGTCCCGAGAGCTGAAGCCCCCAGTGGAGTGTGGTCAGATACCACGGCAGAAAGGTTGCGGTGAACTTTCCTGCACAGCTCGTCTGGTGGTGGAGGCAGCAGTGACTCTGTGAAAAAAATATATTCAACTTCACTTCGAACAGTTTTGTTAAAGGTTTGTTGCTGCCTTCACTCGCTGCAGTGTTCCATCACCTGTGTTTTAGATGTTAGGTGTGATGGAGTTGAAGCTAATTTTTTACAGGTTGAACAAATAACTCCTCTGAACTCAATCAGTCTGGTCTTTTTAGGCTCTACCCACATCACCTTTAACTTGAAGGGAATCCACAGGATCTTCAGTGAAGGGTATTCAGTGAAGGCCCTGGAAAGATTTTTGTACTATTTTGTATTTTTTCATTATTTTTATTGCAGTTACAGGTGTGAGCACCCCATTATATTGTAGGCCGTGGCTTAGTGGTTAAGGAAGTGGACCTGGGTCTTCAGGGCTTAAGGTTTGAATCTCTCAGCTGCCACTGACACTGAGATGCTCTGAGTATAAACTTCTGGTGGACTCACCACCCATGGGAAGCCTGACAAAATGGTGCTATGATTTAGGTGGATGACATGGCAACAGGCAAGCAGATGAAGATGATTAAATGAAAAAATTAAATATCATCAAATTAATTTGTTTCTATGTCTTTGAAACAACAAATAAATGTGCATATAATCAGATTTGGGATTCACAATATTGTAGCACAAGCCTAAGCACTTACAGAGTCAGAGGTCTCCTCCTCTGAAAATGCTCTACACATGCACATGTTGGTTGGTGTATTGTTACAGTGGGTCCTGGTGAAGGTACAGTACACTGTTCAGGTGATAATAGAAATTAGAAATAAGACTAAAGTAATATTTCTGTGATAGACATCTGAAAGGATTTTGAAGTATTTTTTTTAAGTTATTGTGAAATTGGAACAAAACCTTAATTCTGCAGGAAAAGTTAGAATTGTGTGTCATTAACAGTAAAATTCTTTTTTTTTTTCTTGAAAGTTGTCATTTCACCTAAATCCTATCACAGGCAGACGCTGTGACATAAGGAACCTGGAAATGATGCTGCTTCATGGAGCCCAGACGTGTGAATTGTTAATTTTTCATTTTTCTTCTGTTTCCTCAGTGAAGCTGTGGATGCTGTAATCACAGGACAGATCATGACTCCGTAACCACGTCTCACTGTCACTGCACCTGACACATCTGAACTCCCGGGTGTCGATATCACCCCTAGACCTGAGGCTGCGTCGACCCGACGTGACTCATGGTCTCTGTGGAAGACAAACCAGCGGTGAATTCCTCAACAATCCATCCTTCCTGGTCTCCTCCTACAGTAGGGATGTCTTTTCCAGGTCTTGTGTTCTTCATGTTTAATGCATGCAGCGGTCACTGAAACATTTATCATTTCCATACAATAACAGCGTCAGGGGAAAACCCAGATCATGCAAACCAAGGTCGTAAAAGATGGTGATCTTCCTTCAGGCTGCCTGCAGACAACTACATAAATACTGGAGTATTATCTCAGGCTGGGACCAGGAGCACACATGTAATCTGTGTGCAGCGCACCGGGGCAGATACAACATTCCATCAATTTTAAGAAAGATCAAGGATACAGAGACAGGAGGAGGAGGAGGAGGAGGAGCAGGACGAGGACACGATAACAGAAGACGTATGAAAACAGATTATTATGCTGCGCCTCTGTGCTGATGGAAAGTTTGGAATGATTCACCTTCCATCACTTGGTTTTCCTTCAGGGTTTCTGCAGCAGCAGCAACAGCAGCGAATTGTTGGAGGTGGCTCAACCTTGGCCAGTGGCCACAAAGGGAGGCAACTGTCCACCCTCCCAGGGAAACTCGAAGTCAATTTAGTCTCAATTTAAAGTCAGCTTAGAGCTCAGTCTCCACTGACACTTGAAATTACCCAGTAGCCCAGGCTGGAAAATCAGCTGCCGACTGCACTTGTCCCAAGCTGCTGAATCAAACCAGCTGTGATTGATTAATCTGGTCTAGTCTCTAAAACCCACACAAATATTCAATTTTCAGTCTGAATGTGGACGGAGGACAGCAATAAATCGGAGCATCACAAACATAGAATCTCTGTGAAACGGTGTTTTTCAACCTTGGGGCGCAACCCTACTTGGGTTCACCAGGATTTCATATTTATTTCAAAATTGTGGTCGTAAAAAACAATAAGAGATTGATTAAAATATATATATATATATATATATATATATATATATATATATATATGTTTTTGGCTTACCCCACCCGGGTCCTCAAAAAAATAATCTCTTAAAAAACATAATAATTTCTAAGCCAGAAATGTGTGATGTCAAAAACGGTTTGCAACCCAAAAGTGGGTCATGAATTGTTTTTAGTGGGCCACAACCCTTGGTCAGGGCAATACAAAACTTGAAAAAATATTATTATTTATCATTTTTTATATATTTTATTTCTATGCCAGAACATGTTTCTAAATAAACTTAAAAAATTACAGAAGTTTTACTGAATGATATTTTTCTTGGGTGGTTTTCATTGAGGGCTCCATCATTTAGACCAGTTATTGCCAGAAAATCATGATTGGATTATTGACGGAGAACTAATTGATGGAATAAGTTTGGAAAGAGTTGGAAGTTGAATGAGAGTAAAATGTGTGAGTAACAGGGTTTTAAATTCCAGGTCAGGTGAGGTCAGGAGGCATCCTGTCTAATCTGGATTCAGATTCACAGAGTTTAGGTTTGAATAACCTTCCATCCACTGATTCTTTCGGCTCCTCTTTTTAATTGCTGTCTATTTTACAGGTAAAATGTTACGATGCTACAGCGCAGAGGCAGGAAGTCGGGCGTCAGATTCCTGCTGACAGCATGCCGTGCTGCATACGCGGAGGAAACGATGCCCCCAGAGGAGGCAGATCTGAGAGGTAATCATCTCCCTGTATGCAGAGGCCACAGATCGAGAAGCAGTGAGGGGAGAGTTCATTTTGACCAATCACAACGCATATAAAATGGCAGTTACTGGACTGATAACAACAACTGTTGCACAGAAACACTTGAAAAACATGAGTCTCTTTATGAATCGTGTCATGAATCTTATTTTTTATATTCTATTCCACTTGTTGTTCTACTAAAAAATCAGCGACAGGATTTGTTATCTTCACATCTTGTTCCTCTATGAAACCAGGTGGAATAAAGAGACTGTTTACCAAGATCTGATCCTTAGGGTCTGACTATGAGTCCTTTTAGTCTGAGGGATTAGACCTTTGTGTTCTTCAGCTCTTTGGATGATTTGTTATCTGTGCAGTGATCTGCAATGTTTATTACATCTGGGATCAAACAGGTGACGTCAGTGTTGAAAGGCAGTTTTTTTCTGTGTGGCTCAAATTGATGGAATTATTTGAGAAACATATTTGGGCAAGAAGATTTTAGGATTGTATTTATAACTGACGTCATCACTGCGGAGGTAATGGCCTGTTCTGGTCTGGTCCGGTCTGGTCAGTTCTGCTCTGCTCTGTCCTGTCCTCATCTGGTCTGGTCTGTCCTGGTCTGTTCTTTTCTGGTCTGGTCGGTTCTTCACTGTCCTGTTATGGTGTGTTCTGGTCTGTACTGCACTGTTCTGTACGTTGTGTTCTGGTCTGATCTGTCCTGTCCAGTCCTCTACTGGTATGGTCTGTTCTTTTCTTTTCTTTTCTTTTCTTTTCTTTTCTTTTCTTTTCTTTTCTTTTCTTTTCTTTTCTTTTCTTTTCTTTTCTTTTCTTTTCTCCTGGTCCGGTCTGGTCAGTTCTGCTCTGCTCTGTCCTGTCCTCATCTGGTCTGGTCTGTCCTGGTCTGTTCTTTTCTGGTCTGGTCGGTTCTTCACTGTCCTGTTATGGTGTGTTCTGGTCTGTACTGCACTGTTCTGTACGTTGTGTTCTAGTCTGATCTGTCCTGTCCAGTCCTCTACTGGTATGGTCTGTTCTGATCTGGTCAGTTCCATTTAGTTCCGTTCCGATCTGGTCTGGTCTGTCCTGGTGTGGTCCTGGTCTTATCTGTCCCAGCCTGTCCTGGTCTGGTCTTAGCTGATCCTCGGTTCTTTCCTCCTCAGAGATGATTTCTCTTCTTACCTGCCTATTCTTCGGTCTCTTCTCTGTCCTTCACTTTTTTTCTCTTCTTCCCAGGAGCTCAGAACGTCCCTTTTTTTAGTTGAGCCGTAAGATTAAATTTAATTAAAGAATAATGGACAGTTTAACGCTCAGTCTGGGCTCCAGCTCCTGCTGCTTCAATCAGGGCTATTATTATACCATGAGGAGAGACTGAGATCCAGGAGGAGACACGGCACGAGATACGAGTCGTGTGAGTCCAGGAGGACGGGGTCCCCAACTCCTGGTCGGTGGACCAGTACAGCTCCATTGGTCAGTTGGTTTTGGGCCGCACAGGATTCATATATTTTTTTTTTTAATTATTATTATATAATTTTTTTTGTGATAATATGTCGATAGTACGATACAAAGACCATCCAGTGTTCCTTCTTTTTCTTTCACTCACTCAGAACATTGCTGATTTTTTCAATCCAATCTCTGTAGCAATATCCAATGAAAACTTAATATGAAAAGTTTAAATATATATAATATTTTCATATAAACTTTCTATGATATATATGTGTGTGTGTGTGTGTATAACTTTTCATATAATGTTCTTATTAGGTAAACAGAACTCCTTATACCTCGATTTGATTTTACACATCCTACTATTGGCTAATACTGTCGTCTTATATTTCTATTCTCCAACTCCATTGTCAAAGAACTGTGTGTAAAAGGCTGTTATTCCACCAAAATTGGCAAAACCCAGAAATAGTGTCATCAGAGGAAGTGTGATCTCAATAATACACAATTATGTTAGCATTAATACATGATCAGTATCCTTTTTACCATCTTTTTTTTTTCTCATTTTTAAAGTTATTTACACGTCATGGCGCTCCCTGCAGTAGGACGGTATTAACGTGAGTTATTTGATGGCCTGTCCTAGGATCAGTTTGGATCATCTCCACTTCTTCTCATCCTCCCCTCAGTGTTTTGGCCCAGATAGGAGTCTTCATCATGGTCACGTTTCCTCACAGAATGGGCCGCGACCCACAGATATGACAACAAACGTTCACTTATTTGATGTTAGTTTGGAGCGTGAGTTTTCAACCACTGCTCACTGTTATCAGAAAAATGTCTACTTGACTGAAGCGATCACACATCACACATCACACTCACAGACAAATCAATGCCAACATCAATCAATCAAAAGTTACCAACAGGAAAACTGCACAGTGGATGAACCTGAAGACAAATGTCTAATCAATATTGGGCAAATATATATTTATATATCTGACAAACTTTACTGATGTGTTTCTTTGTTTTTTTATTTTGTTTTTTTTTTCTGACATAGAGATGCGTGTGTAAACATCTTGACCAAAGAAGAAGAAAGAGATAGTATCACCTTGAGGTAAAAACAGGACTTTTTCTATATTATTTTTCTTTATTTGTATTTTTTGTTTCAAACTGCTTGATTTGAGTTTTATTTCCTGTAGGTTGTAGTCGTTTAATCAGTGACATCGTTCCTTGATAAACTGTCTGTACCTGTAGAAGATTGAAGCCCTCTGGCGTTCAGTTAGTGAAACTACAGCACGACGGGGTCACTGGCTACGGTCAACAAATAATCTTATTATTTTATAAAATTTTTGTCTCACTTTGCTTCAATGAATCACCAAGGATGATGCTACAGGAATTGCGTCATCACACTGCACTAGCCAATAGAAGTGGTTATAAAAACATCACCGAGATTTGACTGTATTTTTTTTTTATTCTCTATAGCAGATACCTCAAAACCACAATTGGCTTACCGAAAAAATGGTAAAATGTCGCCACCTAATGGCCAGATTTAGATTTTACTGGAGGGTTAATGTTAGCAAATGAACATGCCGTGCCCATAACAGGTGTTGTGTGTTCATTATTTATGTTATTTTTTGTTTTTATAAATATGAATATTATTTGGTTTGTATATCAATAAAATGTTCCATAAAAAAACGAAAAAATTGTGGCTTGATGAAGGATGACTCTGAGGCTGAACTTGGTATTCCATGTTTATTAAATGAGGCAACATAACAGACTAAACTCGGCACTGCGCGCCAAATAACTATATATATCAACACGCCCCTTTACCCATAATCCTCCTGGGTGAGAGGCACTTCTCCGTATCCACCACAAAATATCCAATAGGTCAATAGTCATTTTGTTCTATTGTATTTAGAGATGTCTACTATTAATTTATTTTACAATGTTGATAATATATGCCACCGTTTGTCTCCAAATATAAGGTCAACTTCTAAAAAAACCTTATTTTAGATGTGTATAAGAGACAGGTGTTACTGTCTTCCACTGAATTTAATCATATCTGTTTTTTGTAAAACGAGGCTGGATATGTGGTGTATGCATGAGGAACAACACTGAAAATGGCAGTACACGTTTACAAAAGAGGAAAGAAAGAATATGTAGTAAAAATAAATACCTCCTGAGAATGTTACTGCTGTGAAGGAAGACATACCTGAATAAACATGAGGAGTTTTTTTTTTTGGTTTTTTTTTTATATTTGTGTGTTTTTTATGATTCACACTAAATTGTTGCTACTGATGCAAAACTTTTTTTTTCTTTTTCTTCATGTCCCTCCGTCGCCCAGCAACCAAACTTTCAATTATGCGGAAAAGCGAGTTTGAGGATTTTACTTCCTCGTGTTGGGTTTCATCAAACTCTCCTCCCAGAACTGATTCTCACAGACACCAGGGCAGACGGAGAGGGAGTCCGGCCCGGAGCCTTGACAACTGCCGCTGCCACTACCGCTGCAGGTCGGAGCCCCAGAAAAACTTCAACCTCCAGCTGAGGAGTGGGTGAGAGAGGGGGCGGATGGAGAGGCCCTGAGCTGAACACAGACAGACAGACAGACAGACAGAGAGACAGACAGACAGACAGAGAGGTTACCTGTGCGCACTTGTCTGTCGGAGGGAAGGTGGAAAAGGGGAAGTCGACACACCTTTACGCGCCCCTCTCTCTCCCTCCCTGCCTCCCTCTCTCCCTCCCTCTGATCACCGACATGTCGGCGAACGAGAGGGCGACTCGAGCGTTGAAGGAGATCCTGCAAAATCCGGGGAATGAGACCTGCGCGGACTGTGGAGCTCCAGGTAGGAAGAACTCATACTGTAATAACCATTACCTGAGGAGAACTGGCCGGACTTTGACCGACAACCCTGAGACTCGGTGTAAAATCTGCCATAAAGTGGAGCCGCATCACCTGCGTCCACAGTCTGTTTTTGTGTCTTTACAACAACAACAAAAAAAGTTTTCTCCGTGTTTGTTGTAAACAATTTCTAGATAAACACCAGTTTTTTAAAGTTGTGACTTTGTTGGTGAGGAGTGAGGAAGGAGGAGGAGGAGGAGGAGCCTGGAGGTAAGAGAACACCTGAAGCTCCAGGTCTGCTCCTCCACCGAGAAGAAGTTTTTTCTGCGGCGTGTTTGGACACGCATTGCAGCTCACGCCCTCGTCTGCTGCAAAAGAAGAAAAAAACCTCAGAGGCATATTTCAGATGAATACTCAGATGGTGAAGTTAGAAATAGAAAGAAGTATTTGTTTATTTGTTTGATGTAGAGAAACAGTAACAAGTGAGGATGGGAACACACCTGGGAAAACTAAGGCTTGGGGACCGGGTGTGGCACATTTAGCGTCTTAATACAGACTAACATTCATTATATAATCGTTTACTTTCTGGGGGCAGTGGTAGCTAAGCTGTTCAGGCAGTGGACTTGTGTCCGGGATGCTTCAGGTTGGACTCCACCAGCTGCCATGTTACCTTTGAGCATAGCATCCACGTGTGTCTCTTTTTGCGGAAAGAACATAAAACGTAGAATCCTTATGCACACATTTATTAATCAAAAGTTTATTTTCATTATCACTTTTCACATTTTGACTTTATAAGTGACGCATTCATCCACCTTTCTGTAGCTCCCGGCTGGGGGTCCTGCTCTCTGGGGGTCTTCATCTGTCTGGCCTGCTCAGGGATCCACCGCAACATCCCAGAAATCAGCAAAGTCAAGTCCCTGAGCCTGTCTCGGTGGGAGGACCACGAGATGCAGGTAAAAACGTGGTTTCCATTGCAGCGAAATTTCTTTTCCCCTGTTTTCAATATCAATAGATACTGCTGTAGGTGTAATGCTGCCATCTAGTGACTTTGACTTTAATGTGCATCTGTTTATCCTCAAATGTATTTATAGGACAAACATGATTTGACTAAAATCAGAAGCAGTTCAGTTGCTCCACTTCTAGAAATGAAGAAAAATATTGTCAATCAAAAATGATTAGCAATCATCTAGTTGCACATGTCAATTCAAATGTTCAAGATATTTTTTTTATTCTAAATCCATCAACCTCAGAAAAAAAACAACTTTTAGATAGATAGCTAGAACTTTCTTAATCCCTAGGGAGTATCCTTCGGGGAAATCTTTTGGATGAAGAATCATAGTGAATTTTTTCAGATAACACCCAGAAATGGTGTGAGTTGTAGCTGTAGTTTTCACAGCTTATCTCAACATATTTGCTGCATTACTAATCATTTTTATTGCCTTGTTCCTGGTTTAGTAGGAAGAATTTACCGCCTTTCTCCTCTGACGATATGCAACGTTATTAAGTTTTCATTCCTTTCTTTCTGTGTGCACTTTCAGTTCATGGCGGAACATGGAAATGAGCGGATGAAGAGTAAATATGAGGCCTCGGTTCCCGTCTACTACTATAAACCCTCTCATAAGGACTGTCAGTGAGTAGCTGCAGTAAAACACACATATTACACACTGTTGTTTGGTCCATTCATTTTCAGGAGTTTTCCTCGGTTGCGGTTAAAAGCCCAGGAAATAATATGTGGAGGCTGAGGTTGATTGAGTTGTTGTAGAAATTATTTTGTTTTCAGCGCCACCACCAAATAAAAGGAATTATAGAATCAACTTTCCTCCATTCTGCTTGGGTCCTGTTTAGTTGAACACAATTCTTATGTAGTCACAGGAATTGAAAAAGAAACACTCTACAATATGCTTCCTCTTTAAGTGTTTATAGCGTCTGCTGCCACCTAGTGAACGGCCGTTTTTCTGCTTAGGAATTATGTTAAAAAAGTAAGAGTTTTCAGAACAAACATGTGGAGACCTTACCAGAGTAGACCTGACGCCCTGTCCAGGCACTGCGACCCAGAGGTTGAAAATCACAGTTCTTGTTGGTTGGTGACATTTTAGATCAATGTTTTATCACCCACTGGTGTCGTAATAGCTGTTGAATGAGTCGATGCTCAGGAGATAGAGAAGGAAGACTGGAAGGATGCAGTGATTCCTAAAAAAAGGAAGAAAGAAAGTTACTTTAGTACAAAATTACCTGCACTTTCAATGTTTTCAATGCTATTTAAAACAATAACAATGTCTGGAAATGAATGAAAAAAACATGTTGAAATATATTTTAATCTAATCTAGTAAGTTTATGTGAATGAGAGTTTAGCTTCAGAGCTTATCTTCTGTCAACAGTGTCATCAGACAGACGTTTGGAGCTTTTCCCTTTAAAAACCTAATTCCTTAAGAATTTCTTGTTTAATTTCCACCCATTAACAACTGTCTGCTTGAGGATTCCACTTCTGCTCCTCCAACTTTTCCCGTCTCCCAGGCAGCAACCTCTGTGGTGATCCGTTTGAGGGTCACCCTCCTCTGGCTCATTAGTCCTTCCTGTCTCATCTTCACCGCGTTCCTCAGCTTCACCTGCTCGGACCCTCTGCCCCTGTGCTCTCTGTGAGTCTCCTGGCCATGGAGTGGTTGACGACTGTTAACAACAGTCACTATTATTGTCTGGTTTCTGTGCACACGTCATGGGTGTCTCACCATTGTCGTTCCACTCCGACTGAGAGACACAGGAGACGGTGGTGACGTCGACCTACATCGTGCATTGAGTTACTGTGGAACGCTGACACACAGGAATGTGGGGAATTGTATGAATGTAAGGGGCTGAGGAGACAATAGGTCTGGAAGAAGCATCTATTGACCAGAGTCAATTTTTACCTGAATATAGTGATTTGCAAATCCAGAGGCTGGTGCTGGTGTTTTGTCTGATGTGTTGATGAGACAGGGGTTGACTGACAAATGTTATTTCTTTGCTCCATTCCAATAACAACTGACACAACGCCTAGTGCTTAAGGAAGCGGACTTGGGTCCACAAGGCTCCTGGTTCGAATCTCCCTACCGCCAAGTTACCGCTGATGGTATCGTCCCCACTCACTGGTCCCCAGGGGCTCAAAAAGCTGCACACTGTTCACTTTGGTGATGGGTTAAATGCAGGTGTGAATCACAATGTTAAAATGACAAAAAAAGAAAAAAAAAACATTTGCGTTTTTACTTCCAGTGGTGTCATTACCCACAGAAAGGTACTGTGTAATGTGATTTGGGTGGCAGTCATGGAGACTATTGCCCCTGCGTGCCAGTAACAGATAGGCGGTAGACAATGGATGGATAGAAGATGAACGTAAAATATTAGCGTTAGGATAGCGTTATTTTCTTTTTATCATTGTAAAGTTTCGTTTTTTTTGACTCATAACAATGTCTCATTTTAGAAATGAAAACTGATTTTTTACAGTTTTAAAATAACAGATGACGACAGCATTACGTCATGAAATTCTGCTTTTCAAAGTCTATCTGTCTGTTTGTCCGTACTACCTACCTGTTTACACTCTCCTGCTCCCTAAAATAATACTAATGGAATGTACAAAGGAATTCATTTATTTATGTATTCTTATCTACTTGTCCACTGCTGGGACGCGGGGGCAGTTGGCATCACCCACATGGTACTCCTCCATACCGTGAGCCTTCCTGTGGGTGGTGAGCCCACAAACAAAGTAATTTTTATTGTTATAGTTATTATAACAATTAATTTCAAGAATACTTTGACAGTAAATTGACGGACGGAATGTTGGCCAGCACTCGGCTGCTCCTTTGTTTCCTCTGTTGACATTTCTTATCGCGTTCTTCAGGGTGTTGAGGGAGCAGTGGATCAGAGCCAAGTATGAGAGGAATGAGTTCACCGAACCGGGCAAGAATTTTACATATGAGGAAGGTGAGTGTGTGTCTGACACACACCTGCACAGATAAAATTTAAAACTCAATAAAGTCAATAATACATCTGTATCCCACAGGAACCAGAGATGGAATATTGATGAAAAGGGGGCGGGACAACGGCCAGTTCCTCAGCAGGCGATTCGTTCTCTCGGAGAGGGAGGGTACCCTGAAGTATTTCACCAAATATGACGTGAGAAGCAGCTTTTAATCATCATAACACACACACACGTAGCCAGATCCTCCTGTAACCAGGTTTTAAAGTCATTCATTACCCCAACAACCAACCCCCCCGAACCCACCACCACAACCACCCCACCTCGCCCCATTCAACCACATCACACACTTTAATTAGAAAGCACAGAGTGGAGACAACACCCCTGCATTATGTTCTACAGTGTACGTTCAACACGGTGGTGCAACACGTGGAGCCCACTCTGAAACAGAAGATATCTGTCTGCAAGTTGGGGGTGTGGGTCAGGCAGGTCTGATGTGCCAGGGTCAGGTTGGGTCTAGAACTGAGCTGGGCCCTCATGGAATTATGGGAAAAAAAGGCCACTGTGTACTGCTGAGCCCTGGTCTATATGCTGGGCTCCAACTCTAGTACATGTTTGATGTAATTACTTGGACCAAATATAATTACAGCATGGGCCAGATTAGGCCCCCAGGCCATGAGTTTGATTCATGTGATTTAGAGTTTTTGTTTATACGTCCAGTTTTTCCTTTTTTACTTGAATGAATCAATCTCTTTCTGTCCAAAGGCAAAGGAGCCCAAAGCAGTGATCAAGGTGGACACCATCAACGCCACCTTCCAGCCAGAGAAGATAGGACACCCCAACGGCCTTCAGATCACCTACCTGAAGGACTACAGCACCAGGAACATCTTCCTCTACCATGAAAATGGCAAGGTCTGTTTGACATAGCGTACGTCGTAGTAGTTTCGGATCTGAATGGATATGGACAGTGAACGCACCATCCGGGAGCCATTTGTATTCATTTGTGTTGCTGACAGAGTTAATAAGCCTGTGATGTACAGGCCTTTCAATTATCAGGCAACTTTGTTTAGAAGAAAAAAAAAATGCAATGTATGTAATTGCTCAGCAGTTGTTGTTTAGAAAACAAGTCATCTGTTAAATTATGATAAGTCATGTGATTTGTCCTTGGTGCTCCAGAGTTTTAGCTGAGGAAAATTAGTTCAATTATTGTTTTCATTTATATATTTATGTGAGGAGATGAAACAGTTATGTTTAGTGAGCTCAGAGCATTTGTTATTGTTTACATCATGAAATACCTCATTATAAATGATGTAAACAGGGCTTGGTGTGAAAATGATTCCACTGGAGTCCAGTGCTGTAATAATGCATATAAATCAGTACCAGAGAGAGTAATGTGGAAAACTACAGTTAATGTTAAAATATATCACAATTACCCTTTAATATATATTATTATTATATGAAATATCAAATTATAACAAGGTCATTCTCATTAATAAATAAAGAATATGATGAATTTCCAAAGTGTTTCACCATTAAACAACGAAAATAAAGAAAAACAGACTTTGTAGAAACACAGATGTTCTGATCAGGACTGATGATTCAGTGTTCTAACAAACATTAAGTAAATGTCGATTAAAACTGTTCAAAACATATAACTTTTCCAACAAACCTTTTACACCAGTCTCATTGTTACTGCAGACCAGTCAAAACACACTGTTTTTAAAGGATCATCAAACTTTCAAAATAAAACATCTGTCAGACATTCTTCTGTTAGTCTACCTGGAACCAAATGAACCATGGAGTAGCAGCGGTCCATGGACCAGGGATTGGGACTCCCTGTTTTTACAACAGCAACATCAAACACAGCCTCCCCTCAACTCCTCCCTGGGTCATGACCTTGTCTCCTTACTCAGTTTCTCCTCTACCTCCTCAGGTGATAGTTGATTGGTTCAACACCATCCGTGCAGTTCAGCTTCACTACCTAAAGGTGGCGTTTCCCGGGGCGACAGACGCTGAGGTAATCATTTCTCTGTTTGTGGAAGGATGAGGTTCTGTGGTGATTCATCCATCAGTGTTCCACAAACAATTGAACAAGTGTGTGTTTTATCTGTGTGTGTGCATTTGCAGCTGGTGCCAAAACTCACCCGCAACTTTCTGAAGGAAGGATACATGGAAAAAACTGGACCCAGGGTGAGTACTACATCCATACTCACTCATATTACTGTAAACTTCAACTAAGAAAGTATTGAACCTTTTATAGGCCATGATACTTCTTTTTACAATACCGTATCAATATCCTACTGCACTGTTTCATCCTATTCCAATGTTGATGACCTGATGTTAAGATGGAACAACAGAGGAAAAAACTCAATATCTCACCACACGAATAGAATCGCAATATATATCATATTGACCGTGCTATATTTTGATACATATTGTATCTCCATGCCAATACACACACAACACAACACAACAACATCTGAACAAACTTTGTGTCTAAAATGCACATGAGCTTAAGGAAAAATCTATGGTTTAAAGTTGAGATCATGATAAAAAATTGCAGGAATTGAAGAAAGACACAAAGTTTTAAACGCCTTCCGCGGCCACCTTGTGGTATAGTTAAATATAGTTTTGCCCGGTCAACAAGGACAACAGGGACGTTATTTAGAGTCAGTAAATGATATTTTCAGACAGATGAAAATGATGATCAGTGACGGTGCCATCGTACCGTGAAATTATTCAATTAGCTAAAAATGAGCAGAAAAAAGATTGTATATCAGTAAATGATTTCCAAGTTCATTAAACTGACTTCATTGAATGTGGAGGAAAACAATTATTGGGAATTCTGAATCTAATTTTGCACACACTGAGTTTTCTAATTCCGTGAGTTAAGATCATTTGTCCATGAGAGTCTTATCACAAAAACAAAAGCATAAAAGCATTTCCTGGTTTGAATTCTTTGTTGCTGCTGTTGTGTGGCTCAGTCAAACATGTCTGTGATTCAGACGGTAAATCCCTGGAAGCTGTTTTTACCAACTGTTTCCTGTCTTGTCTGTACAGCAAACGGAGGGTTTTAAGAAGCGCTGGTTCACATTGGACCACAGACGACTCATGTACTTCAAAGACCCACTGGTACTTCACACACACAAACACACACAGAGGAAATACCCTGATCTCAGCATCAGTTTTTATTACCTGTCTCACTTTGATGTGTCTGAGGTTGTGGGTGTGAATCCCAAATGCAAACAAGCAATAAAAACAACTCTGATGGTATTTTCCAACAAGTTCATTAGATGAGGACCACACTGTGTGGGCGGGGCTGCGACTCACAGAGTGATGTAACATCCTGTTGTTCATTCATTCATTCATCTTCTTCTGCTTGTCCGTTGCCGGGTCGCAGGGGTGGCGCCAGGGG